>PVJC01019853.1:0-29746 GCA_004026665.1 Murina feae | reverse complement strand
CAAGCAGGCCGCCAACTCTTTCCCACTCACCCGTCCCCTGCTGCCTTCCTTTCCCACTTCCCGGTGCTGCCAGGGGGTCTGGGGAGCTGCCAAGCAGGCCACCGACCCCCTGCCACCTCTTACCCGCTCCCCGATGCCCCACAAAGGGCCTGGGAAGCCCACCAAGCAGGCCGCTGACCCCCTGCCACCTCTTACCCGCCCCCCGGCCCGCCACCTTGCTTTTGCACTTCCTGGTGCCCTGGTTCCCTGGTGCCACTTCCAACTGCCAGCCTAGGCAGGCAGTTGCAACAGAACCCTTTGGTTTGGTCTAGTTCCGTGGCTGTTGGCCTCCATCTTGGCTGGGTTAATTTGCATACAGCCGCTCTGATTGGCTGTTGGCCTTCATCTTGGCTGGGTTAATTTGCATACAGTTGCTCTGATTGGCTGGTGGTAACGGTCACATTTGCATGTTTCGCTTTTATTATAGAAGATTAAATATATATTTATATATTCCTAATTATATTTAAAACCTAAGTGGCTATGAAACTATAAATATATATATATATATTATATATATTAGTATATGTGAATATGTGCACACATTAAACTGAAAGACATAATTATCTTATCACATGTGTCTATAGGGAGATACATAGAAATGAAAATGGGGAAATGGGCAGGGCATAACTTTGTGAAAGCAGGAGTATGTTCTCCCAGTGGAGTATGTTAGAGTTTGGGGTAAAGCTAGGACTCAAGAACAACCAGAAAACTCTTGATTAGGTTTCCAATCTTTGTGTATATTCCTAATATGTTCTGTGCTTGTATTTATAATTTGTAACCCTCCCGCCTATAAGGAACAAAATTAGTGAGCCTCCATCAAGGAATAATTTAATAGGTTTCACAATTTACAAGCCATGACTTTAATCTTCACTTAAATTTCAGAACTTGAGAAAAATGCTTTTGATTTCTCAAGTTTAGGCAACCCCACTTAATGATCCTCTCTTACCTGCCTCTTCCTTAAATCCACAAACAGCTCCTGATGTCTGATTCTTTATGCTAAGCAAATAGTTTGGACCATCAAAGAATCATAAATAGCTCCTGAATAAAAGGACAGTTAACTAAAAGTCAAGAACCTGGCTCACTCAAAAGAAGTTCTCAACAAAATGAATGTTACCTAAGTGCTCTAAATTAAAGGAACAAAAATAGTTAATAGTTGTGCCAAGAACTTTTTTAAGCTCCACATGTGGCTTATCTTATTCCTTAAAACAATCCTATAAGGTAAGTATTATTATATACCCATTTTACAGATAAAGAAGCTAAGGCATATAGAGCCTGACTAGTGAGCCAAAATTCAAATTTGGGACAAGTGACTTGAGAGCCTCCTGGGAATATTTTCAACAGTTCTGAAAACTGTCCACTTGCAAGGTGATTTTGACATACCTGTGAACAGCCCCACTCCTCAGAGTTATCTTTTCCGTGACCATCTGTAGCACATGATCCCACTGGTTCAAGGCTTTTCTAGGGATGAGGAGGCGAGATGCTGGGCTTATGAGGTCTCCGTTTGCAATCAAGCTGGACAAAAAGCAAAACCAGTGAGCCATACCATTCAACAGAGTAATGCCACTACAATTATAGTGCAAACCCCAAACCAGAAGGAAAGCACCAGCCAATTTCAACTTGAACTGTAAAGGCCTCCAACTTACAAGATAGTACAGGGTTCCTGAAGTGGTTTTCTAAATCGAGCTGACACGTTGATCCTGCTGTGGATTACTGGTTTCACCTTTAAAGGCAAAGAAATACAAATCACTGAGCTTATGTTAGTTGTTTCTCATTGAAGAAAAACTGCAGGTTTCCAGGGAACCAGCTGAGGCCTGTTATGCCTGTGTTAACATCTCGCTTTGTAAAAACACTCTGGATTCACCCTCTATCAATATTATGTGGCCTTAACAAAGCTCTCAAGAAAAATTTCTATCCCTGCTCTATACCAACACAGACACTGCTGGGCTAGTAGGAGAATTCCAGCGCAACTTTTTAAAACAGTGCTTTCTGGAAAACAACAATAAAATAATCCTATAAAATACTGAACCCTGAAGCCCCACTCCAGCCACACATCTGCCTTGTCACCTCTCCCCGCCCACCTTCATTTCACCTACTCCCTGAATCTAGATCCCATGCATCTTGATCGCATCCTATTCTCTTCAGACGAGCTCACTTTTTCTCAGATTTCCTTCTTCCCTATTTATCAGCTGCCCTTGAGCCAATGGCCTCAGTTCTTGAACTCCTTGCATCTGGGTGGGTCTAGTCATTTTTCCATCCTCGCTGCTTCTAGAATCCAGGCTGCTGTTAGTGAGAACCACATGGCTCCCTGGTAACTTCTCACCAAGCGTTTGCATCCTCCTCCTCCCAAGTCCGTTACTTCTTACATTTCCTATGATGGGTAATACAAATCCCTACCTGTCAACTTCAACCCTAAAATCCCACTCCAAATACTCAGCAGATCATTTTCTTCCAACTGATCAGCAGATCAAACTTTAAGAAGCTGAAAGGCCTGCAGCCTTCAATCTCTGTATCCTGCCCGTCACACCTCCTCTGCACCTTCACTGCTTTTCACCTTTCTGCCTGTCTCATAAGCGGGATCTTCATCCCTTTACGAAGCTCACCCCCACTTGGAATTTGTCCCCCAATGGCTCTATTTGTCCTACTAATTATCTAGGCCCCTCGACTGCCATGTGGGACCTTCAATTTCTCCCTTAGCCTTTGGCCCTTATCAAGCACTACCTCATCCCTATATATCCTCCTTCCCCTTCACATTCCTACTTCCTCCTGCCCACATCCTATCTCTGTTCTTCTGTTATCCAGTTTGCATCTCTACCACTGAAAGATAATGCCCAACTCTTAGGCACTGCCTATAAGAACCCCATGGCCAACCATTGCTTGCTCAGATTCCTCGCCTACTACCAATACTCCTTCCATGCAGACCCGTGGTAGCACACTTTACACAAACTAGTCTACTCCCCTCCATTCCCAAAACATGCCATGCATCCACCTCTGTGCCTTTGTGCATCGTGCCTCTCTCCACACAATGCCCTCCTTTCTCCATTCGCTGGGCCTAGCTCATTGATCACTGGTCTTCCTCCAATCATCCTTCCTTCTCTTTCTGTATCAAACTGCTCCTGCTACTACAGTGTAGATGACAGCACTTTTGGGGGCATCCACTCCCCAATTTGAAAAGAAAACGTATAAGCAAAGGGAACTGACAAATAAAAACAGCTAAGATTTATTGCACTAGATTTAATGGAAAGACTGTGCTAAGTAACTTACATGCGTTATATATCATTTAATCATCAAAGCCATATCCTGAAGTATAATTAGTATTGCCCCATTTTACAAGTGAACAAACTAGAGCTTAATTAATTTGTCTAAGATATCACACATAATAAGGAGCCGAGCCCATATATATGAATTCTAACTATTGGTTATACACTTTACTAGCTATTTTAGAGATCAAATATTAACCCTAACTAATTTATAGTATTCTCTCCTTTTTTTCAAAATATGCTTTTTTGAGAGGAACAAAATGCATGAATTTTCCTGCCTCTCACGGGTGACTAAGAAAAAAAATATTTGCAATGCCTGCTAGTTGTATAATAAATGTTTGTTAAAATTTAATTAAAAGTTATACTGATCTAAGGCACATGGATCAGTGAAACAAAATAGAGAGCCAGGAAATAAACCCACACACATATGGTCAGTTATTTACAATAAAGAAGCAAAGAATATATGTACAATGTGAAAAGGACAAGCTTTTCATGCAAACTAAACAGCCACATACAAATGAATGAAACTGGACCCCTATATTACACCATATACAAAAATCAATTCAAAACCAATTAAAGACAGAAGTATAAGATCTAAAACCGTAAGTCCTGAAATAAAACATAGAAAGTGAGCTCCTTAACAAGAGATAACAAGTGTTGGTTAAGATGTGGAGAAAAGTAAACCCTTGTGTACTGTTGGTAAAAATGCAATTGGTTCAGACACAATGGAGGTTCCTCAAAACATTAAAAATAGAACTATCAAATGATCCAGCAATCTCACTTCTGAGTATTGATTTAAAGGTAATGGAACCAGGACATTTGAAGAGATATCTTCACTCCCATGTTCATTGCAGCATAATTCACAATAGTCAAGACACAGAAACAATTTAAGTGTCTGTTGATGAAAAATGGATAAAGAAAATGTGCTATCACACATACACACACATGCACACACATGCACAAACACAGTGGAATATTATTCAGCTGTGAGAAATAAGGAAGTCCTGCCACTTGTGACAACATGAATAGACGTTAAGGGCATTGTGCTAAATGAAATAAGCCAGACACAGAAAGACAAAAACTGCGTGATATCACTTATATGTAGAATCTGGAAAAAAAAAAAGTCAAACTCATAGAAAAGGAGAGTAGAAAAGTTGTTGCCAGAGAGGGTGGGGAAATGGGGAGAGTAATCAGATACAAACGTTCAGCTAGAAGATGAATAAGGTCTGAGGATTCAATGTACAACATGGAAGAAAAAAAAAGATACTCCAATACGGAATAGAATATATCAATTCAATCAAAATAATTTCACATTTTAAATCTGAGACTCTTGCACCTATACCAACATTTACAGTGAGGTTGACTTTTTAAAAAAAAGATGTTTTATAGGTAAGGCAGGCACCTAAACAAAATTCAAATAGTAAAATGGGGCAAATGGTGAAAAACAAATGCCCTTCCTACTCCTGCACCACCATGTTGCCACCAGAGTCAACAATGCCCTTCAAACATCAGTCTACACAGACATAAGCATATCATCTTATGAACATATAATTTTTAAACACAAGTATATCCTGCTATATTCCTTCTTCTGCACCTTCCTTTTTTCACGAAGCAGGAACCATGGAGACTGTTCCTAGTGGTACTTAGCGGAAGAGTTGCTTCATTCTTTATAGCAGCTGTGTATATCTCACTCTGCGGACATGCCATAGTTTATATTTAACCTGCCCCTTAATAATGCTTTCCAAACCTTTGCAGACTTTGTTTCTAAACTTTTGCTATTGCAAATAGTGCCATGACGTATTGCCTTGCAGATACTCATTTGCACAAATATGTAAGTATGTCTGTAGAATAAACTATTAAAATTGAGAACTTGCTAAATAAATAAGCATTTTTTGTTTAATATGATCTATTGAAAGCTTAGTCTTAATCAGTGTCAAGAGTCCCTTGATTTATTTAAGTTCATACTATAGCATAAACAATAAATCCATCTATAAGGAAAGCTGTTATATGGCCAGGTGTGGTTTACAATGTCTTTAGGTGACTAAAATCCCTCTCCCATCAATCACATTGCTTACTCATGAGGTCAGCATGTTTAACTGCATGTAACTTTCACCTGTGTGAAGGACAGGCCTTTCTGACTCTACTTGTGTAACAGTGTCTTCCTCTTGAAATCCACTTTTTAATTATAGCTACAGCTGCCTCCCTGCTCACTTGACTTAAAGCTGCTACCACACCCCTGGGTCTCTGTTGCCTTTCACTGCTTATTATTTTTTCCATATCACCATCATCTGACACATAGTATATTTTGCTTATTTGGTTTTTATTTTCTGGTCCCTATTGACAGACAGTACTTTTTAGTTACTCTCAATATTAACTACTAATGCACTGAGCACACACTTCATAGTCAGTTGTTAACTTTTCAAAAGTCTTGCCTACCAACCATAATTGTTCCAACCTTGCTGGATTATTGAATTCAAGTTGAAGATGAATAAGTTATATAAACAAATAACTTAAAAACTTTCGAGTTGGCTAAGATATGCTACTCTTTTTTTTAGAGTGTATATATTTATAAAATACAGAATTTCATAAATAAATATGATTTTAAAAATAATTACAGAACTTCATTCTGCATCTATAAATTGTTGCTTGAATTAAAGCAGACCATCTGTTTGGACAAGTTTTGTTATTCATTCATAAGACAAATACTTCCCAAATGTTCATGACTGACCAGCTGAACTACGTTTAATCTTAAGTATATATTTATTTGAGTCATTATCTTATCTAATAAAAGCATAATATTGAAATTGACTGTTTCTTCGGGATGCCTAAGCCATGCCCACAAGCCAATCAGAGCAGCTGTATGTAAATTAACCCAGCCAAGATGGAGGTCAGCACTCACAGAACTGAGTAAAAAGGCAGCTTCCGTTGCAGCAGGAGTGAAACTGTTTGCCAGCTGCTGGGTTTCTCCTGGCTCCAGGCAACAACATATTTGCAACATTGTCTCAATTATAGAAGCCTTGGAGTTGAAGCAGACAGGAGGCTTCATTACCTGCCTAGGCTCGGCTTAAAGGAATAGTGTATCAATTATAGAAGATAAATAAACCCCAGGAACCTGCTTCCAGCCAGCCTTGCTGGGACATTGGGTCAATGGGAGCTGTGGGCAGCCTGAAAGCCTGAAAATGCCCCTCAGACCATCACCCAGGCTGGCCACACCCCAATGGGGTGAGGGACCCCACTGGGGGGCTTGGCCAGCCTGCAAACAGCCATCAGTCCCTCACCCAGGCTGGCCAGGTACCCCAGTAGGGGCCCAAAACCTGAAGGGACTCTGGGCAGCCTGAAAACAGCCCTCAGTCCGTCATCCATGCTGGCCACACCCCCATGGGGTCAGGGTTCCCACTGGGGGGCTTGGCCAGCCTGCAAACAGCCATCAGCCCCTCACCCAGGCTGGCCAGGCACACCAGCAGGTGGACATCCCCAGAGGGGTCCCAGACTGTGAGAGGGCACAGGGCTGAGGGACTTCCCAAGTGCACAAATTTTTGTGCACTGGGCCCCAGTAGTAAAAATAATGGAGTCTGTCTTCAGATATACTAATAAAATAATCTTAAGAAATAATCCAAGTAATATATCCGAATTGAAAAAAAAAATGCAACACCACTGTATAAAACAACTGAAACTTTTTGGAAAATTTTTCCTTTAAAAATAGTTTTTCTATTGACATCTTAAATAATAAAAATTCTAAGTTAAATCTATTGCATATAAGGAGCTTTCCAGAGTCCTTATCAGGAATTAAGTATTGGTCCCTTGGTGCTAATCTAGAGATATCAAGGGGTTAGATAAAGGGAAACATATTAAACTATAATGTTTTTTAAATTTGTAAATATTCTTAGTAACCCATATACTTTCCCTAGCCCTTTGAAAATAAATAGCACTTAAAATATGAGAATAATGTTAAGTGTCAACATATCTAGTAACAGAGAATAGACACATAGGGATGGACTAGGAGGTACTCCCACTCAGACCCCTGGATCGCAGGAATGGCGTTAGTGTGTAATCTGTGACCATGAAAATATATGAAGGCAAAACTCAGACTTTGGGTCCAGCAGAGTTAATACTCCTATTTGGTTTTGTCCATTAGTGAGGGAATCACTACCAATGGACAAAAGTAGGATATGCTTATTGTTGACTTCTGCCTTTAGTCTGAACTAGGCCAACATTACCTTATAAAACCCAGTTTACTTGGATATTGAGAAGTAAGTTAGCCTGGAGAATCAAGGAGAGGGGTCATTCCATGAGTACAATCAATAGATAGATGATGATAGATAGATAGATAGATAGATAGATAGATAGATAGATGATAGATTGACCACATATTTGGCTAAGATGCTTCTTGGAAATATTTTCAAAGTCAAAGGTGGCAAAAGGGACTTAACCATGTTCACTTGGCTAGAATGAGGTAAGCCAGGGCTCTAGAGAAGATCTTTGGTAACAAATATCATGTGTTTTCCAATATATCACTCTGTCTCTGGTATCTTAAGAGTGTATTTATGTCACAAATGGCCATTCCTAAAACAAAAATAAAAACCCACCAATGCTTCATGTGAAACTGATTAGCCTAAGTACGTAATTTACCTTAAGTTCACAAATTCCACATGATACATAGCAGGACATCACAGTGGCTGTGTAAAATTCAAGTTAAAATCTTCATGACTCAAAAATGTGAACCTGTTATTAAAAAAAACTCAGCAAAACTAAAAGTGTTGCTGTGAAAATATATATTTGAAATAATAAGATCAAAATCTACAAACTGAGTAACTAGTTCCAGATTCCAGGACTAATTGCCAATTCAATAGCTCCTATCTTATTGTCTTGATCTGTAAAAATAGGGATAATCCTACTAAATTAGCCCAAAGGGATGCTCCATGAACTAATTAATGAAGTGGCAATACAACCCCCTGAGGCTGTTAGGCTGCATGCTTCAGAGGATTCATCTGCCTTAAATCTCAGCACTCACCATCTCCAGAAACACTAAGCCAAGAAAACCAAACTCAGTATAATGACCTGAGGAAATGATGCTATTAAATGAACACCATCACAAAACCTAATGACCACTGACTTCTTGTAAAAGCTCATCATACAATTTGAAAACTCAAATCTGAATCATATATAAAAACTCAATTTTAAAAAACATATAAGGATTTTGTAACTGTCCATAAGACAGACTTAAACATTAAGGAAAAAGTTAAGTACTAAAGTTATATATTTGCAAAATATAGGCCAACCTACCCAAAGACACTTTGACTCTTATTCTGTGGATTTAAGAAAAAGTGAGTTCTCAAAATGATAACCTTGAGGAGAAACTTTTTTTACTACTCTAAAAAGATAGCACATAGCATAGAAAAGAACAAAGTCCTTCACAAAATATGTAATCATTTTCTACCACTTTTTCGATAAATGAAAAGGGTTAACAATTTTTAAAAGACAACAGAGTAAGAAAATAACTTCTCCTAGAGGTAATATAACTCATGAATATAAACTATCATTTATTCTAAAGAGCTTCCTTAAATAACCATCCATGTTTTTTCAACATTACTATCTAATCTAATAAAAGAGAAACATGCAAATTGACTGTACCTCTGCTACACTTACAAACCATGCCCACAAGCCACACCCACCAGCCAATCAGGATCAGATATGCAAATTAACCCAACTAAGATGGCAATGGCCACAGAACTGGAGCAAGCAGGAGGCTTGCGTTGCCCAGGCACTGGAGGAAGCCAAGCTTCTCACCTGCTCTGGCCAGCCCTGAGCTCCACTCAAGACTACAAAATTTCAATTATAAAAATTAAATAAATCCCAGATACCTGCTTCCAGGTATGGCCCCACAGGCATGGCTAGCCTGAAAACAGCCCTCAAACCCTCACCCAGGCTGGCCAGGCATACCACCTTGACCCAGGACACCCTGCAGGGCAAACCAGCTGGTCCCCACCCATGCACCAGGCCTCTATCCTCCTATATTATAAAAGGGTAATATGCAAATGGACCCTAACAACAGAACGACTGGGAATGACTGGTCACCATGACACACACTGACCACCAGGGGGCAGATGCTCAATGCAGGAGCTTCCCCCTGGTGGTCATTGTGCTCCCACAAGGGGAGCTCTGCTCAGCCACATGACAGACTGCCAGCTGCCAACACAGTGGTGGTGGCCAGAGACTCCTCTGCCTCCTTAGCAGAGCTAAGGATATCCGACTGCAGCTTAGGCCTGCTCCCTGCTGGCAAGTGGACATCTCCTGAGGGCTCCTGTGCTACCAGAGGGATGTCTGACTGCCACCTTAGGCCCGATCACCCAGGGAGCGGGTCTAAGCCTGCAAGTGGATATCCCCTGAGGGGTCCCAGACTGCAAGAGGACACAGGCTGGGCTGGACTGAGGGACACCCATGAGTGCACAAATTGTCTTGCACTGGGCTTCTAGTAAAAGCATAATATGCTAATTAGACCAGACAATCTTCCACAGGAAGCCGGGGCTACAAGGTATGCCTGAGTCCCAGGTGCCTGCTGGTGGCCAGAGGGAAGCCCGGGTCCAGGGTGCTGGAGGGAAGCCGGTGCCAGCAGCCTGGGAAAGGAAGGTCTTCTCTTGCACAAATTTCATGCATTGGGCCTCTAGTCACTAAATAAATCGTGAAGAAGCATGGCTAAAAAGCCAATAAAAAGATAAAATGAATTAATTTTTAAAACATTTCATGAATCTAAAGAAAGCAGCAAAAAAGGGAAGAAAAAAACAAATGTGAGTCGCAACATCACAAACAATAATAATATGGTAGATTCAAAACAAATCATGCCAGTAATTTAGTGTATGTAAATAAACAAAAACTTCAATTAAAGTATAGAGATGGCCAGATTGTATAAAGAAACAAGATCCAAAGGTTTTTAATCAAACATGTATTTTTTAAGTTAGATATTTCTTACAAAATATATTCTATATAATATCTGGCATACTAAAAGATCTTTTTCTAGTATTATGGTCTTAGACTAAGAAAAATTAAGTTCCAGAAATACCATTAATCTGAAATAATATAGCTCCCAAATGTTTTGGACATATAGTCTTCTATGACATGGAAGAAATCATCCATCATTCTATGATCATTCTCAGTTTCCTATATTAAGGACTGCTTTTCTGCTCAAGCCTAAGTGTCAATACTTCACCCAGGGAGCCATCTCTTTGTAACTTAAATAAACTCTCTCCCTGGCTAAATTTATCTAACCCAACCTTATTTATTATCAACATCATTTTGCTAATAATGATCAAATCTCTATATCTTTAGTCAGCCCTTTCTCCTGATTACCATCAAATCTCTATTTTTAGTCCAGACCTTTCTACTGACACTAAATCTGTATAATCAACTAATGTCTAATCCTTTAGAACTTTTAAAAGACAGTTAAACCTGGTTGGCATGGCTAAGTGATTGGGTGTTGACCTATGAACCTGGAGGTCAAGGTTCAATTCCCAGTCAGGGCACATGCCCAGGTTGCAGGCTCGATTCCCAGTGTGGGGCATGCAGGAGGCAGCCAATCAATGATTCTCTCTCATCGTTGATGTTTCTACTCTTTCTCCCTCTCCCTTTCTCTCTGAAATCAATATAAATATACATATATTTTTAAAAAGAAGTTAAGGCAAAGATTTGTAAAATATCTTATACCTAAGCACTCATCAATTCAGCAGTCTCTATAATACAAGAATTATTTTTGCATTATTAAAATTTGCATAAATATGCAATTTTTAAGGCACTTGAAAAATATATAACACAAGACACAGCATTACTCCTACATCCAGACAATAATGAAGTCCAATAGCTTCTCCCTCCTCAAAATTGCTTCATCTATCTCCTCCTCTACACACCCCATGGCCTAGGGTCAACGTCCTTCAAAATCCTGCCATAACCTACATCCAGCATGCTCGAACCTGTATTTCTACCTCCAGCACCTTTCTTCTTTCATCTACCTACTTCTGAATTAGCCTTCGGAAACATGTGACTTCCCTGTATTAACACCTTCGAAGGCTGCCACTGCCTTCATATAAAGTTAACATGTCTTACAGCTGAATATTTGAGATCATATTTGAGTTGGGGCCATCCTACCACATTCAGACATCATTTCTCAAAATTCTTCACTCAGCTGGATATAACTCTTTCCTGAGAAATTACATACCATTTATCTGAATATCTCATGCAACATTTCTCATAGGTATAACATATTCCCTTATAGTATCAGTATTTATGTGGACCGCCTCTTTTTTGTTGTTATTTTAGTAAAGAGCCCCATCTGTAACTCAAAGATATATTTGTGGTGCTTTAGACATAGAATTCACCCAATAAATATTTTAATTAAACAAAAGTAGAACAAGTTTTTTGAACATATATCATGCCCAGAACTATATCAAATATTTTCCAAATGTTACCTTGACTTTCATAATACATTGTAAGTGCTATTTTCAAATAAGTTTACACTGCAAAGCACATCAAAATTTATAAAATGTTTTTATTTATAGTGACGTTTGTTCATCAAGATAACATTATGAGGTTAGTATTATCCCAGCTGTTCAAGTAGGAAAAGCTGAGCCTCTTCACCTTTCAAGGCACACAAGGAATAAAGAAGCAGTCACATGAAGCCACTCCTGATTCCCAGTCCAGGGTTCATTCCCACTGTTAATGTTGCTCGAGACAGAAACTGGCGTCGTAGACACATGTTTGTACCCATTTAATAAGATATTTCTTGAACTGTACATCCATGAAGATATGCCAATATTTCTATGTTGGCATATCTAGTCTGCCCTCTTATTCAGTGATCTCAGTAGTCTTTTCAAGGCTACTAAAGTTTCTCCCCGCCCCCCTTGGCTAGTACCTATCCAGTATTCTTTACATGATTATACTAGCATAATTTATGGAACCCCAATTTAATTAAAATTGAAATCATTTAAACCCCCCAATCTCTGAGAAATGCCAGAAAGGCAAGGTGACAAAATCAGTACAGTCACTTAAATATTATGGAGAGAATATTTTCATCAACAGTGTTATATAATAATAAAAAATCCCAACCACTCAAACTTCAGTGAGAACCTAGTTACAACAGACGTCTCTGATGATAATGAACAAGCTGTTCAGAACACTCCCAGAAGGGTCCAATTAGTCTCTCTGAGCTGATGAAACGACCTTTCTATACCTGGGTCCCCTGCAGGTCCCCGTGTTTGTTGTACCCAGTCCATGGCCTGATTCCCTGAGGAAGGGTTAGGATTTGCCTGCTAGATGAGGATTTTCATCTCTTATTCAGAGGGTTATTTTTTTGCCAATAAAGGATACATTAGCATCAGTTTGCAGAACTGTCTTTTGAACTATTCTCTAAATTAAAACAGAAAACAATTCAAAACAAATGTTGAATGTGTGTTCATCAGTTGTAACAAATGTGCCACTCTGGCAGAGGATGATGATAATGGCGGAGGCTGTGCATGTAGGGGCACATGGGAAATCTGTACCTTCCCCTCAATTTTGCTGTGAACCTAAAACTGCTCTGAAAAATAACATCTACCCCAAAATGTGACCCCTCCCCCAAAATCAGATGCCCATGTTAAGAAATATCCTTCTTGGAAATTCTTAAGTAGAAGTATATATTTAAATAAATTGTCCACATTGCTAAGTCTTCTTCTCTTTAAAAAATGACCATCTATTTTAATCAATTTTGAATCATCAAATCAATTTTCCAGCATACTATATATTTTTTAAACCATTTGCATTCTGGTTTAATTTTCTTTTAATTGCACTTTGTGGACTGCTTTTTGAAAATCGGTTAATCCTAAGCTTAACTTTGTTCCAAAGTAATTATTTACAATGGCTACTTTATCTTATAGAAAAACTGAACAGGACTTGAGTCATTTTTAAGGCATTCATAAGTTAAGCCTACATGAGCTTCCGTAATGCTATGCTAAGAGAACAATATGACCCCCATTAAGTTAAAAAATAACCCATTAACCCAGGAGAATTCTTCGGAGAAATTACAGGAACTACCACTAACCAAGCATTAAAACAATAAGTTTTTTAACTGTCTCTTCTCTTTTGTACTCCTTCTTAACTCACTGGCCATGTTTACTGTTCACCATCGTCATTTGTGTTTGTTTTGTTTTCCCAAACAGGATTTGGGTTACCAAACTAACCTAGGCAATGGAATGTAAAATTTCCATAAAGATGCAGAGCCGCTGGAAGTGTCTACATAACAACCCAAGATGAAAGTTAGCAATGCTGAGTATGCAGTTCATGTGGGTGGAATGCCGCTTACACCTGCATTCAAATAAGTCACTTGGTCCCCAGGACTCCCACTGAAGAATGTGCAACTGTACACAATCTACACTCCGTCCTTCATAAATACCAAGAACACTATTAACCCAGCAACTGATAGCCAGGGGAGTGCCACTAACGTTTTTAGCTCTGTGCCCCATGCTGAGGACTCAGTACCGAAGAGGGCAGACGGGGCCTCCACACTCACTGAGCTGATGTGTGGGGTGGAATGAGAGACAGTAAAGGAGTAAAGAAATGAGTAAGTGGCATAGCATTATTCACTGGACTGGGAGGCAGCTTCAAGCCCTAGGAGCTCAGCCCCTCACTGAGTTACCTGAAGCAAGTCATTTCACCAACCTGTGTAGCCTTGTCTACTAAGCTATAGGATGAGGAGACTGCATCTCTGCATTCCTTCAAGTTTCCACATTCTCCAAAAATGTTAAAGTGTTATTAAAATACAGCCTTACAATGAAAAAAATAAAAAGGTTTTAAAATTGAACTGTGAAAATTATGACCTTGCTAATCCTAGGTGTCAAAGAATTACTAACAGCAATTGGGATCTCTATGATTCAGAACAGAAGATCATTATTTACACCAAAGAGAATCTGATATATGGATCCTCTCATAACTGTTATAGTAAAATTGACTAGGCTTACTAGATTTTTGATAAAAATCATTTACAAACTTCAGTTTCAACTGCTGATTAGAAACCACATAAACAGCCATATGCTTCCCAAGGCAAAGATGACCGTAATTATATTGGAATTAACAAGAGTCAATCTTTCAAAGAAGTCCTGAAGACCAGAAGGTTCCCTAATATATCTGTAATACTTCATGCTATTTACAGCAGACCCATGAGACCATTGACTCCATTGTTCTAACTGGTTTAAAGGTAGTTTCCTATATCACTATCTTAACCAGAACTATCTGATCTCCCAGTGCTGCATGCTTGAGACTTTTAAAAAATACTTTGTTTTTCTTGAACTAGGACTACAACCTGAATTTTAAAATTTAGGCACATTTCCCCCTCAAATTAATCCAGCCTCAAAAGTTCATGTCTTCCTTTCCCATCTTTGTTTAATTACTTTACTTATCTAATAGACATATTGATAAAATACACTTTGTCTTCCAGGAATATGCTTTAAGGACAGGGTTTCAGGATATAAAATGACACATATCTAACTATGATTTTTTTCACATGGCCTTCCCCATAAATCGTCCCAGATAACGTGTGTTTCTGTAGCTTCTTACTAAACACTTTCAAATGAAGGAACCTCCCAGAATCAAGTCACCAACATCAACCACCTGCCATTATTACCATAGTTGAGGACACACGAAGGACACAATGCCAAGAAGAAAGAAAGCTGTTGATGGGTGACTCTTTTTCCAAAGGAAGAAGCAAGTACTAAGAGGCACCCCATATTCTGAAAGCTGAAGCTGTCTGCAGTACAATTACCTGAACATCTCATAGTTCACCTACTGTCAGCATAAAGTGTCCATTCAGTCAATGACATCTATCACTTGTCAGTTACCTACTCTGTGCCAGGCACTGGGGCAAGTGTTGAGTGCTCATCCTATATCCTATATTATAAAAGGCTAATATGCAAATAGATCAAATAGCAGAACAACCGAAACAGAACAACTGGTCTCTATGACATGCGCTGACCATAGGGTGTGTGCACAGAACATGGCCAGTGCTGGCCATGGTGGGATGGTGGAGCAGGTGAGCAGGAGTACCAGATGAAAGTGAGGTGCCAGTCGCTGTCATCAGGGCAAGCCTCTGGTGGTTACTGAAAATTCTTGGCTCCCGCACACCACAGTCCCACCCAGCACTCACACCCACTGCCAATGCCAGCCCCACCTGCCACTGCAGCCAGCTCCAGAGCTGCCGCTTGAACCTGCTGCCAGTGTCCGGCACCGGTCCCAATCACTCAGCACTGTCAGTGGGTGCAAGAAGCAGCTGGCAGCTCCTATTGTCCCTCAGGGCTTCTCAACCTCCCCCTTCTCCTCAGAGGCGATCAGAGCTGGCAGCCGCCTCTTGCACTGCTGCCGGTGATGGCCCCACTCACACTACTGCTGGTGCCAGAACCACTGCTCGCACCACAGCCAGTGCTGGAGCCACCACTCACACCTACTGTTGGCACCTGGCACAAATCCCAATCACTTGGCACTGTCAGTGGGTGCAAGTAGCAGCTGTGGGCCCTAATCGCCTCTGAGGGCTTCTCCACCTCCCCCTGCTCCTAAGGGGTGATCAGGGCAGCAGCTGCCACTCACACTCACTGACAGTGCTAGCCCCACTCGCACCTACTGCTGGCGCTGGCTCCACTTGCTCCACACTGTCAGTGGGTGTGAGCGGGGCTGGCACTGTTGGTTCAGGGCAGTGGAAGCAGCAAGAGCAGGACTGCCGGCAGAAAAAGGACAGGGGCCCACGGCAGGAGGAGCCAGGCAGGGGCAAGGAGGATGGCCTGAGACCCCCTCCCCCACGTCCACGGCAGCCTCACGACCCACAGTACCTGTCAAGGTGCATGAATTCATGCACTGGGGCCCAAGTTGGTAAATAAATCAAGATCCCTGGCCTCACAAAGCCCATAGAATAGTAGAGGGCATCAGTAACAAAACAAAATCATAAGAAATTAAAATTATATGTAATCACAAATTATGAAAAGTGTTCTGAAGAAAATGAAGCAGTCATGAGACATGACAGATGTGCAAAATCTATAAAGAAAGAAAGCTGAGCATGTTTAGAAACAAAATGGAAGCTGGAGCACCTGGACTCTAGTAGGTAAGAGACAGAAGGGCAAGTTGGCAGGCACATTGCAAGGCCTCATAAGCCAAGGGAAGAAGGCTTGGTTTTAGCTTAAATGCAATTAGATTCAACTGCAGATACTTTCAAAGATCATTCTAGATGCTATATGGAGAACAGATTGGAGAAAGCAAGATTGGAAACAAGGAAACCAAAAAGAAAGCTATTGAGTTATACAAGTGAGAGATAGTGGTGGCTTTTCTTAGGGGATGACTAAGGAGAAAGAGAAAAGTAGGAAGAGCTGAAATATATATTAGTGGTAGAAATTAGAACTTGCTGGAAAAAGCATCTGGATAGTTAGGGAAAGAGAGTTTAAGCAGTCAGGTACAAAGTAGCTGCTATTTATAAAACAGAAGAAAAATTTGCACTGGTTGTCAAATCAAGAGTTTAGTTTTAGCTAACTGCCAGATGACATGCTGCCTAATTCATGAGTCACTTAAGAAAGCCAATTAGATCACTTTTTTTAAAAAAAGTTTAGTTTTGGACATTACATTTGAGATGCCTATGAGATATCTAAGTAGAGTTGTCATCCATGTAGGCAAGCTAAAGCTCACAGAAGTGAGGGCTAGAGATATAAATTTGGGCACAGTCAGCATATAGTGGTATGTGAAGCTATGAGATTGAATGGGCTCACCAAGAAAGGGAATCAAAAGCAAAAGAAGGGGCTTAGGATTAAGCCTTGAAGTTGGACAATACAAGAGAAAAATTTCAAAGGAGATAAAATAAAAGTGGACAGAGAAGTAAGAGGTGAACCAAAAGAGTGCAATGTTCCAGAAGCTAAGAAAGAAGGATCAGCTGCTAGAAGATAGATTAAGGTGAGGACAGTGAGTTGGTCAACACAGACACCCTTGGAGAGCCTGACAAGAGCATGATGAGAGGAATGCAGGAGAAAACCCTACTGAAGTGAGTTAAAGACTTGAAAATTGAGGTAAAGAAAGAGAGAAGACTCTTTCTGCTTAGTATTACTAATCTCTGTAGGAAACAGAGAATAAATTCAGGATAAGCTTCTTACTGTGCATATGTAAAAGCCAGGATATGCAGGAAGCATTCAGGACAGGGAGAAAGAGATTTCCAGCCTCCCTGAAAACAGAGAAGCAGTTATACTCAAGGAACTAAGCAAGGGCTGAACTTTGAGGTCGCACAGTAACATATGTCACATGTATGCGGCATAAATGAGTGAGTGGAACCCAACCAGGAGAGGATTCACATGGGACTTTGTTGACTAGATGAGGCACAGAGTAGGTTTGCTTGTCAAAAGAGAAGAAAGAATGAGCCACGGACAGCAAATAGGCACATTTACACCAATATAACTGGCACCCTGAAAATTTCCTACTAAATTACTATCCTACTCTTCTGTTTCCAAAGAAATTGCTTGGACCATTTTTAACAAACAAGTAAGAGAAGCACATGCCAACATTCTCCCAAATTCAAATGCCTTAAGAAAATATAAACTTCTACATATTCTTGAAAATAATTAAAAACATATTTCTAATACTAGAAAATTTAGGGCAAAACTACATTACTAATAATATTTTAAATTAATATAATAGTTTTTCAAAACTGTCAAATTATGTAACTGGAAGCATAAAATGTGCAATATGTGCCCTTTGACACTGAATGTCTCACCAATTTACCCTGATAAAATAATTCAGAAGTAGGAATAACTATATACATAAAGATGTTGACTAGAATATTACATAGTGAAAACAAGGGAAATTATCTAAATATAATTGTATTAAGTAACTTATAACAACAACTCAATAAAACAGTATACATTACTATAAGAATGAGAACAAATACTACATAAATGTGAAAATATGAGCAACAACATAAGTGAAATATAATAAGAATTTTGCATAAAATGTGTATTCTATAACAATTCTGTACATATCTATAAATACATACATATATGTATCCACAAATTTGACTAAATGAAAAATAAACAAATAAATAAATACACACACACACAGAAAGACAGACCTATATGGAGAAACCCTGGAAAATAATTTTAAAAAATAAAATTATTTGAATGTTTTATCTGAATTATTTGAATGCTTTACTTAAGGATAATACAGTTTTCACTCTTTTTTTTACTTATTCTAAACTACAATTTTCATCGTTAATTTTAAAAATTAATTTCAGCAGAATGGTACTTGTGTATGAGTAGACCAATAGACCAGTGGAATGGACTACAAAACCCAGAAATAGACAAAATTAGGTTCATTGGCAATTTAGTATATGATAAAGTTAGCATCTTAAATCACTAGGACAAAATGAGCTTTTAATAACTGATGTCGAGGCAGATGGGTAGCCTAGATATCTTTGGCACAAGGTAGGATTGGACCTACATCTCACTCCATAGGCAGGAGCAAACTCTAAATGGAATAGTGATATAAAAGTAAAAAATAAAATGATACAAGCACCAGAAGAAAACATGGGTGAATTCCTCTTTACCATTGGTATGAAAAGAATTTCTAATTATGACTCCAATAAAGACATGAATTTTACTATATAAAAATTAAAAATAATTTTCCATGACCAAAAAGCACCATAAGCAAAGTCAAAACACAGCGAAGTTGGAGAAAATATTTGCAACGCATAATCATAGAAAACTAATAGCCTTAATATATAAAGAACTCTCACAAATTGAATGACAATGGACCAAAAACCTGAAGAAAAGTGGAGAAAAGACAGAGAATTCACACCAAAAAGGATTTTTGGATTGAGAGAAGATTTTGTTTGTAATTATATTTCCCCACTGTACCCCCTGATATGATGGACTGAGCAGAGCACATCATTTTCCTTGTGTTCTTGCCAAAAAATAAACCCAACCACAAGAAAACACCAGATAAACCCATATTGAAGGATATTCTACAAAATAACTGACCCTCAAAGTTCCCGAAGTCATGAAAAACAGGGGAACAGTAACAACATAGGTAGAAAGTAAGGCATCATGACAACTAAATGCAGTGTGAGAGCCCAGATTGGGTCTAGGATAAATATATATATATTCATGGGCAAAATTCTACTAAATTTTTTAAATTAGGTGATTGCATCAATTTTAATTTTCTGCTTTCAATAACTACTCTATCATTATATATGTCAAGAGAGGAAGCTGGGTGAAGTAGGTATGTAAGGAATTCTCAAATAGTAGCACAGACTACTACTATTTGGCACTTTGGTCTCAATTATCTACTCTAATAAAAGAGTAATATGCAAACTAACCATCACTCTGAGACACTTAAGCCATGCCCACTAGCCAAGCCACACCCCCAGCCAATCAGAGCGGCTGTATGCAAATTAACCCAGCCAAGATGGAGGCTGACAGACATGGAGCTAGAGCAAACAGGAGGCTTCCATTGCATCTGCCTGCCTAGGCTGGCTGGGTCTCTGCTCACGGCAACAGTCTTTCAATTATAGAAGCCACGGTGCTAAAGCAAACAGGAGGCTTCATTACCTGCCTAGGCCTCCACTCAAGGTAACAAAGTTTCAATTATAGAATATAAATAAACCCCAGAAACCTGATTCCAGCCAGCCTCTCTGGGACCTTAGGTCAATGGGAGCTGTGGGCAGCCTGAAAATGGCCCTCAGCCCCACCCCCAGGATGGCCACACCTCCATGGGGTGAGGGTCCCCACTGGGGGGGGTTTGGCCAGCCTGCAAACAGCCATCAGCCCCTTACCCAAGGTGGCCAGGCATGCCAGCAGGTGGTGGGTCCCAGACTGCAAGAGGGCACTGGTCGGGCTGAGGGACCCCCCCCAAGTGCACAAATTTTTGTGCACTGGGCCCCTAGTTTCAAAATAAAAAGTCAAACGAATGTAATGTTTATCATTAACTAAACATCTGAAACATAGGAGGCCTCCCTTGTCCTTTTTTCACCTCCCTCACCCTGTTTTCTCCCAATAATCAGCCACAACCAACTTTCCATTTAAAGTGTGATAAAAAATACCTCCTGAGACACCCAACAATAGTTTTTATTTGTAACTAGAATAAATTTAAACACTGTGATTGCATTTAACTTTGGGTTTAGTTTCAAAGAAATTTGACCCTATATTGCTTTACGAATCCAAGAGACCGGTTGAAAAGAACAACAAAAGACAAGCTAAATTTTACCCTAAATGATTTCTTGAGTCACTCTAACAGAGAAGAAAACACAGTTATCTCCTGCAGATCAGTCACGGGTTTTGTTACTAATATGCAAAAGGAGGGAGGTCTTTTTTTTCACATAACAGGCTTACCAGCTCAGAACAAGAAGGGACAATGGTTCTTTGTTAACCAAGTGAACCCTAGCTTAATTGGGAAAATATTTGTATTCCCTTAGGGTAGAACTAGGTCAAAAAAACCTTTCTTCCACATCAAAACTTCACCATCCAGGAGGTCAAAGGGTGTGATGTGGATAGATAAAGAAGAATGCACAAGGTTCAGTGAGAGGTTTTCTTAATTAAAAGCATAAGAAAACCTCAAAAAAGCAACAGTTCAAAACTAGTAATGGCATCACGGCCCTCCTTAGGTAATTAGCCCACTGTGAGCTTATCTCCAGCCTGCCCCCCATGAAATACATTCACTTGAGAACAGAAAATGAAGGAGAGGGCAACTCTGTTAAGGGAAACCACACGAAGAAATTAAATTTGTATTTGGCTCACTACAACCTGGAAAAAAAAGTTTGTTACTGTGTGTCTCACTTGGAATTGTTAGCAAGAATATCGAAGTTTGTTTCCTCTTTTATCCCATCCTTTTCATAGTTTGCTTCCTTTGCTATCTGGATTGTTTAGGTGAGTATAGTTCATTAAAGAGCCTTGACATTTTGATATTTAAAATATTTCCAAAAAATCATGCAAGAAAGAGAAGAAAGGATTTCACATCAAAAGCAATTAAGTAAGGCCAAGTTCATTTTACTCCCAGTCTGCCTGTTGCAGGGAAAGTCTTGAAATAAGGATGTCTCTGTAGTGAACCTCGCTTCTTGGAATAATTCCAAACCAGAATCTCCAGAGCCACCAGGTCCAAACTCAAATACTTCAAATCTAGGAGTGAGAGAGCAAGACATCCATTTCTTCACACTCTGCCCCTTTTTCCCCTCAAATTTGCAGGCCACCATCTTTAATTATTCCGTGAAAAAATTTTGCGTTACAATCCTGGATAATGAAGAAGGAATATGCAAATTGGCAGTCACTTCTCCACAAAGATGGCAGCACCCGCAGTGGAGACAGGGGTTTCCATAACACAAGATGGCTGCACCAACAGCAGAGGCAGAGTTCCCATAGCAAGCCTTACTGAGCAATCAGCAGGGACCTGAGGCTGCGCCCTCCTCCCCCATGGCACTTGACAGCAGACCTCAGGCTGTGCCCCCCACCCAGCAGGGCTTGACAGGGGACCTCAGGCCGCAACCCCACCCCAGTGCCAGGCTGGGGGACCTGAGGCCATGCACCCTACCCAGTGGGGCTTGACAGGGGACCTCAAGGTGCACCCCCTGCCCTGGCACCAGGCTGGGGAACCTTAGGCCACCTCCTCGCCCCAGCACCAGGCCAGGGGACCTGAGGCCATGCACCAGGCTGGTGGACCTGAAGTTGCACCCCCCACCTGGCGGGGCTTGGCAAGGGTGGGATCAGCTGGGTCTGGATCTAGCCCAATGAGGGGGGTCTGGCTGGGTCTGGGTCTCGTGCAATTTTGAGGTGCATATGGGTGGGTGGAGACTTAACTCTGGGTCCCGTGGTGCACTCCAGACTCTGACAGTAGGAAGATTTTCAAAACATTTTACTAATTTTCTTTAATCTCTGACACTTCTATTATAGAGAAAGGGAAAATAGCAATATTAAAATATTTCCTCTAATTAATCCCCTTTTAATGTGCACAAATTTCGTACACCAGGCCACTAGTAAATAATAAAGTCTTCCTGGTGATAGGAGAATCAGCATGGAAGGTACGTTATGATGCCCCGTGGAGGAACTTGAAAAGTCTTAAAACTCCAATCAACTCTCCACCTTGGAAGGATAGCTTAGACCTGGGCTCCTATCTGCAAATGCCTTTGGGGTTTTTGCAATCTACTCTGTGAGACAGATGTTCCTCATAGTGTAACCTAATGTATACACACAGACACACACACACTCACACACGGCTTTGCAGGTAGCCTGGCACAGACTAACTTTTATTTAGAATTCATAGCTTTTCTTGGATTAAACTGTAAAACCACTTAGGTCACCCTAAATGTTATAAAGTTGACATAAGCACACCCTGTAATTTGCTAAGAGTTTAACAAAAAGTCTGGGATTGGATTCAACTTTCTTCCATACCTATGCCATTCCTGACATTGACAATGGCCACACCTGTCTTCTCAGGGAGGTGCCAGGATGATTTGCAGACCTAGGGGCTGATCTGGTTCAAATTCCCGGGCTGGCCAAGGGGCTTGAAGGACCCTCTACTAACCTCCTCACGAACTTTTCCATTATACCCTCACTATAATACTAAAATCTCTTCCCAGGGGTGAAGACTTACCATCATTTTTTAACATACAATGTATGTACAGGCATGTTTTAGAATGAAAGTGAACAGGAATGTCCCCACCTATACATGTGATGACGAAGCTCTCCTTGATGTTTACACATGATTTCCCTGAATAAAGACAGATCCAATTTTTTGTTTGGGGATATACCACTTTGAGGAAATGATCCTCCTGCTACCTCCTCCCACACCCCATCTACACCCCCCCCCCCAGGTGTAGCCTTGCCTGCTGGTATGCAATAAAGTACATTCCTTATCTTCAAGTTGTATTTTTAGCTGGCAATTACTGAGTAATTGAACCCAGTTCAGTATGGTAACAATATCCTGAGGACACCACCAGGGAGTCCTCATCTCCACAGGTTGTTGCACAAAGAATGAATGAAAAATTTCAGTTATATTAGCACCATGCTCTAGACCAGAAGTTTTCAACAAATGTGTTTCACAAAATGTTCTGTAATTACAAGAAACATTTAGCAGTCAGAATGGAAGAATTTCTGTTCTGCTCAACTGAGGTAATTGAAGAAGTATATGTATTTATGCATACTTTGTAATTTTGTTAGCAAGCACACCTACACAAAACTTATAATTCTCCCTGTTGATGGAGAAGAGAAAGGATATGGATAATCAAAGTGCTAGCTATTCTAAACATCATTAAAAATTAAAATTCATTAAATCAGCTTCTTGCGTTCTGCCAATATATTTACAATCTCAAATCAAACTAATGCTAAAGTGCGTTTTCAATTGTAGAACATAGCAACCAACAAAAGGACAGCCTCTCATAGTTCCCAGGATAGTAAACAAAAAATCCAAATTTTAAAGTTCTCCATAAATAATACTTAAAATTGAAATTTGCACAAATATTATTAAGAGCTGACTGACATATTTTAGCTATAAGGGAATAGAAAAGAAACCAAAGTTTATCTAGCAGAAGAAAAAATATCCCACCATCACTCATATCAATAAAAACCAAGAACAGAAAAAAATAGGAATGCCTGAAGAACCTTCACGTACATCCTCATTTAACCCATGCCATACAGTATGGCATGGGTTAAATAATATTCTGCTGATAGTATTTGTTGACTGCTGTCTGCCCAGAGATGCGGTTCCCTATGTGCATCAAGGGGTTCTTGTTATAATATCATCACCCCTCCAGTGAAGCCTGGCACCTGGTACATTGCGAGCAACCACAGCAGACATCTGGAGTCTACCCTATGACCATGGACAGGTCAGTCAGGGCTCCTGGGCTCTCAGAGCTGACAATTAACTGGACAGTGTGTATTTGATGAGTTGAGTTGAAGAGAATTACAAGAAAACCTACATTAAGACGAGTATTGTCATAACCAATTCACAGTCAAGGAAACTGAGTCTATAAAGCAATCCAGCATTTTGTATTAATGTCTATGGTGATCTTCTTTGTTAAACTGCTTATTTCAAAGTAATCTCTTCAAATATCTTAAGGATCTTTAGGAACTGGCAGTATTTGATATATCTGAATTTCATATACTAGTATATAATTAGTTTTCACTGTAGCAATTCACTTTAAGTCAATCCATTAACATTATAAACTAACGATGAAGATATAGGATGTTACTAATAAGCAAAATAAATATTCTTTAAATAAAAGCATTTTTAAAAGACTAATCAATGTGTTAATTAGTCTTTCCCCTTGCATTTATTAGTTTCTACTTAATATATATTTTGCTTCATTTACACTTTAATGTCTAACATTTGTTACTCCTCAATAGCTGGCTAAAATGGCAAGCACAATGAAATGAGATCTAGATTAATGTTCTTCCATTTTCAAGGAAAATGGTTCCAGTTCCACTAGTTTCTGATGAAACATACAATCCCTGAAAAATGAATAAGAAGAGTCCGTGTGTCACAGCTGTCTATAAATGCTATTTATTCAAGAACCAAAAGAAGAATACTTTCTCCAAGAGCATACATTCCTCTGTATATACAGAAACTCGATAATCTCTCCTGCTCAGGTAACAAAGTAATGCTTAATCGCCCGTCTATTGGCAATGACTTGTCCACAACTGAAGATTTCAAAGTGGATTCCCCTGTGTAGATTTACCTTTAGGGGTTCTTAGATCTCCAGGTAACAAAGAGTTTAGATTTCTGTAAAATATGCTAAAAGGGCTGTTTGAGCTGGCTGTGCTTTGGACACCTGACTATGCCTGCAATGCTTATGAATTCCACGAGCAAAGGCCACAGCTTACATAAATATCTTTGGGCAGAGGGAGAGCAGTTGAGAATCACTACTTTGGTGACTTGTTACCAAGTGCCTTTCTGTCAAGTTTGTGGCCCATGGCCTATCACATCCCAGAGGTCTGTTGCCCAAACTAGTGGCCAGCACACCTATGAAATGTGATGCTTCTATGCCCTTGCTCCTGGCCTCCTCACCTCATCCTCAGGAAATTTGGTGAACTACTGATTTTCCACGACACAGCTCCTCTCTGGAGAGTCCTTTCTGGATCCTCTTGGCGGGTAATACTAACTGCATTCCCCCTGGGATGTTCATCCACACCGGGCTTGAACACTCTGGTACATGTCCACATTGTCCTACTATTGTTTCTGTGCACATCTGTCATTCTGCCTGGACAACAAGCTGATCCCTGGAAAGTAGGAGCCACATATTTCTCATTTTTCACCCCAATCACCCAGTTCAGTATCTGACTCATATTCATTTAGTATTTCTTGATGACTAGAGTGTCGACAGATAAGTTTTTTTCCAGTTTCCAATGAGAAAACTGTACTTTAGGTCCCAAGATTAGGATTAAAACTCAGGCCTGTTTGGTTCCAAAATCCATGTTCTTTCCACTCTGCCATACCGTCTCAATGAAACAATGCTAAATTGAAGCATTCAAATCATAATGTTCCTTAGTGATGGAAACATATAAATCAAGGTTTGGCAAGATCATTCAGGCTAAATAACTTTAGTTACCCAGAATGTATATACCTGTGTAGTAAGCAGAGAGACATATGCAAAATAATAACACAATCAAAGGAGAAAGTTTACTCTCATTCACTTTGCACATAAGACAGACTTCTTGGGAAGCCTTTATCAAGTTTGTTTGTTTGCTTGTTTGTTTGTTGGCCTGAGTATAAAGTATCATTTTAAAAAGAAAAACAAGTTTAATTAAATATTTTACCGACTTGTAGGTTTACTGAAGGATTAGTTGGAAAAAAAATATCACTGCATTTCAACTCCTTATTTTTATCCTGCAGTCCCAACATTGTAACGGTGACGTAAGAAAGAATGGTGATAACTCGGAACTAAGAATTACCATGGAATCAGACAACTGGGGCAAAAGTTAACGTTAGTCATTTAATGTTCCAAACAGAGAGGGGAACTGGAGAGGGAGCTTCTATCACCCCAAAATTCCCATGGTCAACCTATGTTTTACAACAAGAGGCATAGCTTACTTTGTGCCTTAACTGCATTCAGTACAAATAATTTAAGGGATCCATGAGCTGACACAAAATCAGTCCCACGTGAAGGACTGTCTTCCCGGAACTATTTTCTATTCCATCAACACTGCATTTACCTGGTATAATGAAGAAACATACGAATACAGTAGGGAAAGGGGCCTATTTGTGCTCAAGTCCCCATGCTATTCCTTTCCATTTAATTACAGTATTTACATGATATGAAATACTAAAAGATAAAAAGCATATTTATTTATGAAAGCCAATCTCTCACTTTCTTAGATACGGAGACGGGGAAAGATATCTCCTTAAACTTTTAAACGTAAAAGAATGATGCTTTATGCAGTGTTCCTTTCCACTGAAATCTTCCATGACACATTCCCAGGGACCGTATAATTATTTTCTTCAAAGTTCCACTAAACATGCTTCAGAATTACTGTACCCTAATTAGCAATAACCATAAACGAGAAGCCTCTTTTGTTTGCAAGGGCTATCTAGTCAATTCCTGGCTGATCCCTCCTGGTATTACTTTCATTATGAGCACTCAAGAATAGCTGTTTGGATGGCTTGTTGTTGCAATTAGGTTTCTAGGTTACCAACTACCAAACAACCCTGAGCTGAAAGTAACTTCCAGACATACTGTTCTGAAGACTCTAAAACCTGCCATAGGCATCAAGAGATAAACTGCAATCTTCACACCTAGGGGTTGCGGGGGAGGATACTAAATCAAAGGAAAGGGTCACCCTGTGTAACCAGTATTGGTTGGGCCACCTCGCACCGAAAAGTCATTCTGTCTGGCTTCAAAAGGGGAGGAATCTGGCCTCCTAGCCTATCTGAAAACTTGGCCTTTTAAAATGGACCATCATGAACACTTAAGAATTTTTATCATGTGAATTTGCTTTGCTAAAGTGGAAAGCAGGCTACCTTCTTAATTCTACACTAGCTCATCTCTTTCTTGATTACTGTGAGCAGATGGGATCCCAAAGCACAAAAGGAATGGAGGGAATTTGGAAGGAAAGAGTGGAGAGCCACAGCCACTGTGGGTGGGGAAATAGGATCCACGAGGAATAGGCTTTTAAATGAACACTATTCATTCTGAATAAGAGAAGGCTAGGCTATGGTTTAATCTATCTGTTTTCACCCTGTGACGAACCCTTCTGGAGCACAGAGATGCCCAGCTGTGTTTCCAAAAGGCCTAAATTGCAGTTTTAGAAACTAAGAATTTTCATTAGTAAAGTGAGTTACTGTGAAAACCACTAGGCCATTCTCTCTACTCTACAAATACAAAATTTGTGGAAAAAAGGAATCTACTCTAATAAAAGAGTAATATTGAAATTTACTGTTTCTCCGGGATGCCTAAGCCACGCTCACAAGCGAAGCCATGCACACCAGCCAATCAGAGTGGCTTTATGCAAATTAACCCAGCCAAGATGGCGGCCAAGCACCACAGAACTAGATCAAACAGGAGGCTTCTGTTGCACCAGGAGTAAACTGTCTGCCTAGGCCAGCTGGGCCTCTCTCTGCTCAAGGCAACATAGTTGCAATTATAGAAGCCACAGAGCTGAAGCAAACAGGAGGCTTCCATTGCAACAGCAATGGAGGAAACTGTCTGCCTAGGCTGGCTGGGCCTTTACTAAGGCAACATTGTTTCAATTATAGAAGATAAATAAACCCCAGAAACCTGCTTCCAGCCAGCCTTACTGGGACATTGGGTCAATGGGAGCTGTGGGCAGCCTGAAAGCCTGAAAACGGCCCTCAGCCCATCACCCAAGCTTGCCACACCCCAATGGAGTGAGGGTCCACACTGGGTGGGGTTGGCCAGCCGGAAAACAGCCCTCAGCCCCTCACTCAGGCTGTCCAGGCACCCCAGTAGGGATCCAAAACCTGAAGGGACTGTGGGCAGCCTGCAAACAGCCATCAGTCCCTCACCCAGGCTACCCAGGCTGGCCATGCACACCAGCAGGTGGACATCCCCTGAGGGATCCCAGACTGTGAGAGGGCATAAGGCCAGGCTGAGGGACCTCCCGAGTGCACAAATTTTTGTGCACTGGACCCCTAGTTCTGAAATAAAAGGCAAAAATCAGATGCCCATTCTTTGTCCTTTCCAGTTTGATAAAGATACATATTATCAGCTTGCCTTCTTGTGTTCCCAGATCTTCTTTCTTTTACTCCAACAGCTACTGTGATCTCACCCGCTCTATAAAATCTTTCCTGTATAACTAAAGACGGGAAGAGAATTCCCTCTGGTGACAGGTAACTCCCACAGCTTTCCCTTTACACACAGCCTTACAATATGCATCTCACCACTGCTTCTATACAATGTCAATAAGTCAATCAAGTCCTAGTCCAGTGTTTTAAGGGGACTTATACTTTTATCAGCACTTCCTACCTGTCTTACATCACAAGTTCCAAAATAACTGCCACTCTCTTCTTGATAAGCAACCTAGCACAGTGGCGTAAGGACTTTGGAACATCACAAGAAAGAAGCGGATGTGCCCTCATACAGTGCAGATGACTTGACATAAACAGCTTTATTTTATAGCTCCATGTGAAGTCTTTATTAATTTAGTTAACTAACAATTGACAGGTATTTGCTTCTGAAGAAGAAAATGTACTTCGGATCAATTAGGAAAGAATTTTTATATAGTTTTAAGAACAAATGAAACTGACACATTCTTGTTTGCAATCAGCTGTTGAACCCCACAAAGGTGTATGCGGCTGTCACAAGTGCTACAAAGCAGAAAGGCTCAATGCCTACCAAGGGGAGTGTGATCCAATTAGAAAGATCCAGCAGAGAGGGCTTCACTGAGGAAATGACACGTGAGCAGGGTTAAGTATGAGCTAATGAGCAAAAGGGAGGAATGGGGGGAAATAGTCCAAACTGAGAGAACAGAAATGCACAAAGACCTTGAGGTGAGAGGTCTCTACGGACAGAAGGAAGGCTGGTAGTCATGGAACGTCACTTCCATTGCCTTTTATTCTTGCAGATGATCCAAAATTCAATCCAGGCTCATGGGAAGGAAAAACAGACTCTACCTTTTGAAAGGGAATGTCATGAGAAAATGGAGCAAAAGGAAGGATTAGAAGAATGGATCTTGAAGAATATGAAGACCCAAGAACACATAGGACAGTATCTTTCACATTTATTTATTTTTATATTTATGTTTATATTTATACTAGGAGCCCGGTGCACAAAAATTTGTGCACTCGGGGGTCACTCAGCCCAGCCTGTACCCCACAACCTGCCACCTGCCACTTGCATATCTCGCCCCACCTACCCCACACACATCACCTGCTACCACTGATCGCACCTGCCCACCCCCATACCACCAACCACCCGGCTGATCTTGCTCCTCACCCCCACATCACCCCTCACCCCACTGATTGCTCCCCACCCC
>PVJC01019852.1:0-29784 GCA_004026665.1 Murina feae | reverse complement strand
ACTATCAACAATAATACCAGGACAATAAGCCTATTTCAATAGTTCAATCAGGACCCTGGGATGGATCACCTAGCCATGTTGTTGTTCTTGTCTTTTTTGCAATTTTTTTGAATATACTAGAAGACCACAAACATCTCTAATCTACATCCCATTTGTATAAGTAAATGCATATAAACCTTGGTGATGTAAAATTATGTCTTTTTGCTAATGCTCATGGATTTCTTTAAATTTTACTTATCAAATATTTATCAAAATATTGTTACCATTTGTATCTAAGCACAGCACATACTGTATATTCTGCAGAAGAGCACAATGACATCGTGACCATGTTTATAAGAAATGCTGAGGACATGTCTATTTTGAGTAGAGAAACCTGCCGAGAGAGTGAAGGAAAGTCCTAAAGGCTATCTTCATCCTGTTCTATAATCAAATACGAACTGGATTATGTTAGCTGAAGACACTTGATGTTTGGTAGTCAGCTGTGACGAATCTCCTGGTGAAAGAGGTTGTGTTTGATGCTTGCTTCTATTTGTTCTGTGGCTAATGATCTGATGGAAGAAAGAATGCTGTCTGGCAAACTGCTGGTCTCTGGGAGCCGGGACAAATGTTTTCAAAGCGAAAGAACCGACAGGGAGACAATGCTCATCAGGAGCGCGGAAGCTGCTCTAGCTATGAGGGGCTGCTCTGTGTGAGAAAAGCCATGAGAAGCAGAAACAACACTCATCTGCGGGAGGTACACTGCTTCCAAGCCTTGGCTTCCAATCCTTGATAGCAAACTCCCTTTAAGGTGGTCAACTCCATGAAGATGATCACTTTCCTTTGAGTGACTTGAATACCCACTAATTTGTTGTGGTTTAAACTGAAGGTTGTAGCTGTCAGATTTTGCCGACTACAAAGGAAGGTGGCAGCTGTTTTCTTTTTTTAATCCTCACTCAAGGATATGTTTTTATTGAGTTGAGAGAAAGAGAGGAAGAGGGAGAGAGAGAAACATTGATGTGAGAGAGAAACATCAGCCAGTTGCCTCCCATACTTGCCCCCATCAGGGATCAAACCTGCCACCTAGGTAAGTGCCCTGATTGGGAATTGTACCCGAAACCTTTTGGTGTACGGGATGATGCTCCAACCAGCTGAGCCACCCAGGGGGGCTGGCAGCCTTCTTCCTTCCCTTCCCTTCCCTTCTCTTCCCTTCCCTTCCCTTCCCTTCCCTTCCCTTCCCTTCCCTTCCCTTCCCGTCCCTTCCCCTTCTCCTTCCTTTCTTTCTTTCTTTCTTTCTTTCTTTCTTTCTTTCTTTCTTTCTTTCTTTCTTTCTTTCTTTCTCTTTCAGCTGTTTTTAACAGTCAAAGTAATCACTTTCAATAGAGTATGGTGTATTTGAATTTTTGAACATATTAAACTTAAACCCTGAAGGGTATACAACAACTTCAATACTCATTGCAACATACTGTAATCTTTTATAACTAAATCCAACAACATATTCAATGCTCTTGATTTAATAAAACCCTCCAGGTGAAGTTTTCTTAATAATAATTTCAAGGAAAAATACATACAGTCTTATCCAGTTTATCAATGGGATGACTGCAGGTGACATTTTTATGATGTTGAGGCAGAAAATGCTATTTGAAATGTCTGAGGGACTCTGTTCTCCCCGATAGTCAGCTTTCATGAGGGGAGCTTGAAATAGCCCTTAGAACTTACGTTTGATCCAACTCTAAATCATAATTCACAGAAAACTCACTGGGTGAATGGGGATGGGGAGCAAAGTAGATTCACATCCAAACAAAATAAATCAGCAGCTCTTTTAAAAAGCATCACTTCATATCATCAGTGTTCAGGGCCTGTGTCTTCTGCTCCTCTGGAAATAAAAGCAAAGCGGCCCCAGGGCCCTGACACAATGAGACTGTGGGGCTCCGACTTCCACGCTGCCAAGGGCAGAAGCATGTGGTGAGCCAACAGCTCACGCACATGACGGCACAAGGCCACAGAGCCAAACACACTGCCTTCAAGATCAAAGCAGACTTTTTTTTTTTTAAATTGGCCATTGGTAGCTTGGTTTTCAGTCACAATTCTTCATTGATTTTGAAACTTTAATGAACAAGAAAGAAGACTGTTAATTTGCCAGAGGGGAGCTCAACTTACTAGGCTTGAGAATCACTGAGGGTCAGTGGGTCTGCGGGAAGGAATCACAGCAAGGCCCTTAGAATTAAAAACAAACAAACAAACAAAAAACACCACTTACCTGGTACTTCAGTGCACTCTGGTGATGCGTAGGACGAAGGTCTTCTAGAGCACTCTCATGCTTGTCTGCAAGGCTAGGATAGTGAACAGGGTCCTGAAAGGTAGAACCAGTGTGGATATGTAAAATGTGCCTGAGTGGCCTTGGAAGGGAGGCTGGTGTGGTCCTTAGCCAGTACCTCTAACCTGAAGTCTAACGTTTGTAGAGGACTCACCCATCAGAGCCCTGGAAATACGGCAGCTCCCGGCATCAGGGCCACATGCCCTGGAAGGCCCACACTAAGGAGCCAAGTGGACCTAGTAGGCCACTGCCTTCCAACAGCTCTGTCTCCTGTGGCTCTCTCACAGGTCTGGGCCTCAGGCACCAATAACGTAGGAAGATAAAAGCTAAATAACTACAACGGAAAGGGGGAGAATGCTTAAGCCAGGAGCGAGAGTCAAAGCACACCACAGCAATGTGCATAAAGCTCTGCACCGCCAGCCAACTCGCCAGCTCTCCAAGAGAAAGGACAGCACAGAGGCCCACCCAGCTGCAGCCCCGCCGAGGAAGCATTCCAGGTCCCAGGGGGAACGCTCCTTAAAACCAAGGGAAATGGGTCATCTGAGTCATTATCCAAGGCTCTGAACAATACACCTAATGGTTATTGTCCCCATTAGTTTTTTAAATAGTGGGTTATTATTTTTAATAGTGGAGGAATACTGAATAGAGGAAGTTGAACTGAAAGTATGAGACTATAAGGCAGAAGCTTTGAATTATATCGCTAGATTCCGTCAAGAAATTGTATTAGTTTGCTGTTGACTGGAGGAGTCTACAATTGGCTTTATTTTTTTCTCTCGTGATTACCTGGTGATAATATGTCACTTATCTATGATTTTAAGCTTTTGCTCTCAAAAAAATTTGATACAACTGTTTTGGTTCTTAGTTGTTCCTCTATATAATGAGAAGACACCCCCAGAAGCAATGAGAAGAGGGAACATGGTGCCTCTCACTTGACGTGCTCACACTAATTTCTATGCCTCAGAAAGGATGTGCTTGGCTTCTGGTCAGTTGCTTGTAGCGTGGGATTAATGAGACCAATATGGTTCAAGTTCCCTTTGGGCCCAGCAAATTCATTCAGAGAAATTCTTTTAGTTGTGCCCTCCCTTGCCAACAATCTTTTAGCTAAAAGTCTGTCAAAAGGGAGACCAGGCAAAAGAATGCCTGGATGATTACTGCTCTTATTGAGACTAGTACTAGGCAGTCTTCTTCATGTTCCTCTAAAGCCATGGGCTGAATAGGGACCATGGTCAGCCCTGTTCCTGTGATGGCCCATTTCACAATGACCTTGTGGAGTGGCTGCCATCATCAGCTTACAGGTGAGAGAAATGAAGGCGAACCAGAGAAGAAAGCCAAACGCATGAAGGTGACCCCCAACCGGTGGAAGAAGTGCTTTAGTGTGGGAAAGTATATTTAAATCATAAACGAGTTTTCTGCACACCATCTAGACCAACAATAGATCGGAAACAAAAGAACTGAGTGGTGTTAAACACAATCCTGCACAACTCTGTGCTCTACTTGCAACTCTTCCCCAAACTATAAGCCATCAACAGGCAGCCTGAAGCAGGCCCAGCAAGCCCACGTGTGTCTAATCTGGGTTGTCTTTTCTGTTCTACAGCCATTGGGCAGGGGTTGCTGCCTCCACTTTGGGTATCTCCATGCCCCCTAAATCTGGGGAATACATGGTCAGTTCATTTACCATCCTCCTTAAAAGCCGTGACACTTCCAGGTAGAACTTAAAGAGGAAGCTGATGATGAGAGTCCTCTTGAACTCCACCTTCCCGCCCGGAGCTGAGCCTGGGAGGGAGACTTCATCCAGGACCAGCTTGCAAGCTGCATCCAGCATCTCTTCATTCCAGGGCCTATGAGGGTCAAAAAGAAGAGTCCTTATGTCACAGGCTCAGCTAGTGTGCGAGACAAACAGCCACAATCTAGTGCAGGAGATAAGAGTACAAGCTTCGAAGTCGGGGAACCCACATTCAAACCACAGTGCACCACTCTCAAGGTGCCTGGCCTAGGCCCCCTCTTAGTCGTCTGTAAAAGGGAAATAATAGTAGGATCCACCTCATGGAAAGGTCACAAGGAAAAAATGACAACCTGTGTTAAGTCCTTAGTCCAGGAGCAACACACTCCTGAACCACTAGAATGTTGACTGCAAGATCGGTTTTGGTTTTAAGCATCTTATATGTACTCATGCATTTAATCCCCTCAAGTGTCTTGTGTGGTGGGGGTGATTGTTGCCTTTGACACAGGGAAATTGAGGTATCGTAATGTTAAGTAAACTGACTGAGATCACATAATTAATAGGGGGTGAACTGAGATTCGGACCCAGGCAATTTGGCTCAGTCGAGCTCATGTTTATAACTGTTTATTAGAAAATGATAACTGATACTTGGAAGTATACAAGAAATATTGCCTACTAGTATCACCTAAGGATATAAAGTCAGGTAAGCAAATACATTCAGCAATTCATGATAAAACAAACTACCATAATATCTGTTTTTCATCATAGTAAATTATTCTCTCAATAAAGGATAATGTACTCATTTTTCTTACTGAATGAATCTATGTGCTATTGGGATATGGTCTCTCTCTCTCTGTCTCTGTCTCTCTCTCTCTCTCTCTCACACACACAAACTATATGATTCTCACTTCAACATTCACTAAAATCAAGTGCTATGGAAGTAATTATAAAATCATATTGGAATTACATGCCATTAAATAAAAATGTAATAAGCATGTTGCTTCTTACAATTTCATGTCATCAAAAAAAGAGCTGCTCGGGTACTTGGGGCCTGGGGACATGATGCCATACCTTCCAATGAGTTTCCCGCAGGAATTCTGTGCGCAGATGGTGCTTGGGCCGACGCCTCCATACGAGATGGATAACTCTCTGATGATGCCATCCCCTTCTCCAAAAAAGACTCTCATTCCCGAGTTGACTATCGCAAGCGCATTCTGTTGCCGCTGGGCTTGTCGGAAGGCCAACACAAATTCCCACTGGAAGCCAAAGTGAAGTGGTATATGTAGAAACACACTGAGTTTCTGGGCAGTTTTGCCTCACATGTCCTTGCTACACTCTGTTAGACAGAATTGTGTCCTCCCTAAGTTGAGGCTTTTCAGTCCTTGCTCCCAGGACCTGGAACGTGACTACATTTGAAGACAGGATCTTTAGAGGCAACTCGGTTAAAATGAGGCAAGTAGGATGAACACTAACCCAACAGGTTGGTGTCTTCATCAGAATAGAAAATTTGGACGCACACACGACAAAGGAGAGACCATGTGAAGACACAGGAGAAGATGGCCATCTACAAGCCAAGGAGAGAGGCCTCAGAAGAAACTGCTGACACCTTGATCTCACATGTCTAGCCGCCAGAGCCGTGCGAGAACAGATGCCTGCTGTTTAAGGCAGCCAGTCTGTGGTGCTATGTGATGGCAGCCCCAGCAGACGAACGCACCTCCAGGGCAGGTTCAGTTATTCCCTTTTTAAAGGGAACCTAAGGCTCAGAGTGAGTCTGCAATCAGTTCAGGATCACAGCAGGTCTTAAAGAGGATTCTACTTGAGTCTACCTCCAAAGACCTTTCCCCCCTATGTTCTATTGCAAGTGTAATTTTTAAGCCTCCTTCAAACCTTCATGGCACAAATTTTTTTTTTTTTTAATTAGTAAGAAAGTCACATTAGAGTTTGGGGTAGTGGGAAAGTTAGAGAGAAAGACAGAGACAAAGGTCTCCTGATTCCAGGAGTGGCAGATTGCGTAACACAAATAAAAAGCAACTACGGTAGTCACCGGAGATTTTAGCTACCTCAGCATAGGATTTTATTTTTTCTTAAATATATCTTTGTTGATTTGAGAGAGGAAGGAAGAGGGAGAGAGAGATAGAAACATCCATAATGAGAGAGAATCATGGATTGGCTGCCTCCCACAAGTCCCCCACTGGGGATTGAGCCCACAACCCAGGTATGTGCCCTTGACTGGAATCGAACCTGGGGCCTTTCAGTTTGCAGGCTGACACTCTATCTGCTGAGCCAAACCAGCTAGGTTCTCAGCATAGGATTTTATTTTTCTTCCCTTAAATCAAGACAACTTGAACACTAGCACTGTGATACCACACAGGCGATCAGATAACCAAGACAGCCACTAAGTGACTAACAGGCGGGGAGCATATCCCGTGTGGAGACGCTGGACAAAGGGCTGACTCACCACCTGGGCAGGACAGAGTGAGATGGCTCAAGGTTTCATCATGTTACTCAGAACAACATGCAATTTACAACTTGTGGTTGTTCATTTCCAGAATTTTCCATTTAATAGTCTCAGACCACAGTTGACTATGGGCAATTAAAACTGCGGAAGTGAACCCGTAGATAAGGGGGGACTGCTGTGTGCATTAGTCATCATAATCTCACCTATAAACACTGCACACCTCCCCCTAACCCACTGTGTGCCCCAGTTAACAGCGGCAGGCTCACAGGAAACCTGGGGAACGGAAGGGCAGGCTCACCTTCCTGGAGTAGGGGATGCTCACGGAGGTCAAGATTTCTTCAGGCTTGAGGTCCGCACTTGGGCACTTCTTGAGAAACTGCTCGTTTACAGGAATCTGTCGTGCCCCTTCTGTGAAATAAACGACACGTTCCCTGGAATCTGTACTATTAAACGATCAAACTTCCAAAACGTGGGCAACAATTCCACCAACTATCTGAGGAAACTAGGAAAAGAAGTGATCTTACCATTAACAAATCTTTCACCCTAAATGGCATTTTGCAACGTTTCTTTGCATCTAGGTTCCACCTTTCCTTCCTTCCTTCCTTCCTTCCTTCCTTCCTTCCTTCCTTCCTTCCTTCCTTCCTCCCTCCCTCCCTCCCTCCCTCCCTCCCTCCCTCCCTCTCTCCTTCCCTCCCTCCCTCTCTTGGTGGATAAATAAAAATATCTAGCAGAGTAGCCCAGAGATCAGGAAGAACAGGACCTTGGTCCCCTTCCTGAACAGCATAATTCATTTTGGGTTTTGTAAAGAGGGAATAGATATTAAGGCCCCTTTTGATATTCTAATCAAGTCATTCAACAAACATTTATTGTTTCTTATTGGGACCCCTAGTAGGTTCAGTAATAAATAAATAAATTGCCCTCAATAAATTCTTAAATTAGTGATCTGATATCTTTTTTTTTCACCTAAAGAAAATCCTGTTCTGTAATCAATATATTTGCGGGAAAAGCTGTTTAAAGCTGTAATGAAATATGATGCGGGATGAAAGCTAAGAAGCTTCTGATTTTTATATTCACATCACAAATCTCTCTCTCATTATATGATTTTTTAAAAGGGATGTTACATAAATTGATAATTCTGAATGCAAATCTTCCTCAGGATAATTTGTGGTTTCAGTGATATGAAGAGTAGTTCTTTGACAAAGCAGATAATAGAAAGCTAGTCCATATTTTTAAAATTTAAAAAGAGATTTATACAGGACCAATTGGAATTTCCTAGTAATTGTTGACTGCTAGCATAAGAGAAATAAGTTAAAAGTCCTGAACTTAGTTTCAAAACCAAAACTTAAGTAAGTAAATACAGAATTAAGCCAAATCATCGTTCAACAGAAAAAGGTTTGGAGCCTTCCATTCACGACAAATTAAGTATGAGCCCACCGCACGATGTGGGAGCCACCACACTCCTAAACCCCTGGGGAAAGTTTTCACCACAGGCCCAGTCGTTCCCAACAGCCTGTGGGCTCTCCACGCTCAGGTCACATCCGGACACCACCACGGGTGGCCGGTGCTGGGTGACCAGGATGGGTAAATATCTAGCGCTAGTCCCCAAAGAGAGAGAGAGGGAGACACAGAAAGTGTATAGAATTAGGACCAGACTGGCCACATTTCCAGCTTCCAGAAAGGCAGAGAGTGGTATTAATAGTATAAAGAACAGTCACTTTCAAAACTGGGCTTCCTGCACCCCCAGAGAAACAAAGGGTAGAAGGCGCCGATTCCATCGCCCTCTGAAGGAGCTGTCACTTACCTTTTGATAGCAAGTTGAGGGTGCAGCCGCCCACAGCCAGGAGGGGGTTTAGATCGGAATCTACATGCCTGCTCACGATGTGGCCCCCTAAAGACTGTTTAAAACAAGGTGTTTTCACACCAGTTGTACAATCATCAAAACACAAGTGATCAAATAAGAATCAAGCAAGGCTTTGGAGAACTAGTCTTTCGGCCTGTCCCACGGGAATGACAGTGCTCTTACTTGTCGGGTGGGGACAGCCAAGCAAGGGGCACACACTAGTTTACTGTCACCGCATACATACAGCCATGTTCCGGATCTGGGCTCCGGCCAGAGTCCCCAGCTGCTTCAGGAGAGCACGGTATGTTTGTGTCCTCTCCTCGGGGAGCTTCAGGACCACAGCAGCCAGGGTGTCCTTCACCTGAGCCAGGCTGAGGCCAGCGCCTAAGGTGAGCCCTGAAATGAAGCCCTTTGTAAATCATGCCGTGTGATTGCTGCTGGCTGGAGCTGTCCATTCGATACAGGACCTTCATGCTGCATCGTGCTGCCCTGGCCATGGGTGCTGATGGTGACAGAAGTGGTGGTGGTGATGATGGCTGTGCTGGCGGCTAAACATTTTGAGCACTAACTGTGCCAAACACTCCATTGAATGCTCCACAGAATCACCTTACACCCTAATGAGGCTTTAAGATGTTATTAGCCCTATTTCACAGACCAAGAAACTGAGACTCAGTTAAGAACTTGACTAGTTTTTTACAGCTAATATATGACACTAGAGGCCTGATGCATGAAATTCGTGCAAGAGTAGGCCTTTGCAGCTCTCAATCCCACAGCTGCAGCTCCGGCTTCGTCCGGCAGCTCGTCCAGAAGGACATCGAGATGGCTGTTTGGTCTATTTGCATATTATGCTTTTATTATTATAGATATAGTCAAGAATTAGACTCCACAGCCAGACTTCAACCTCCCATTTATGTCGCTTCTGATCCTTGCCATTAAATCAATTTCCTGTATCAGAATGAAAAGAATCTGTAAGCTGCTTAATGCAGAAACGTGCTCTGCTTACTCTGTGCTTCTAGAGGAAAGACTGCGTTCACTCATCTCTGCCTTCTGCCCAGCACTTCCACAGCGCCCTTTGTGGAAGAGTTGTTACTTTTCTCCGATATGGCACACATAGAAAGTTCCTCAAAGAAAAACTGACTATTCAGACTATTAGTATCTCATAAGAAGAGAATTCTTCCCTGAGCCTCCTCCAGAATGTTATCCTTCTTATAAAGAAGAGAATCTCTCTGTCTGTTATAATTTGGAGTAATTCTTTTTCTTATCTGCTGGGCAAAAGAAATAAATTGATTAATTCATTTTAACTAAGAAAACAGAGACCTTCAGAACTCACCACTGTTTTCAGGGTTCACAACATTCAGTTCTTCAATTCTATCGGGAGAAATGATAACTGGGTGAAAGACGCCTTTAAATTTCACTTCAAGCCCTAAAGGATTAAAGAAAAAAACGGGAAGAAGACTAGGATAAAGTGGGTAATTGCCTTGTTAATTTTGAAATTGGGATTCAAACTGGTGTCTTTAAATATATAAAAACTATATAGCCTCCTACTGGTCTGTTCATGGCCAAGTCACACATGCACAGAGAATAGCCAGCTGAATCTTCACTGCACGGGGACTCTTTGCATTGTCAGCCTGAAAACTTGGCTGATGAATCCAAGACAATGTGTGGCAACTCAAAATCCCCTTTGGGCCCTGCCAGTGTTGCTCAGAGGTTGAGCATTGACCTATGGACCAGGAGGTCACGGTTTGTTTCTGGTCAGGACACATGCCCAGGTTGTGGACTCGATCCCCAGTGTGCAGTGTATAGGAGGCAGCAAATCAATGATTCTCTCTCATCATTGATGTTTCTTTTCTTAAAATACATATATATATATATATATATATATATATATATTTCAGAGAGGAAGGGAGAGGGAAAGAGCGATAGAAACATCAATGATGAGAGAGAATGATCGATCTGCTGCCTCCTGCATGCCCCCTACTGGTGATTGAGCCCACAACCCGGGCATGTGCTCTGAAACAAACCGTGATCTCCAGGTTCATAGGACAATGCTCAACCACTGAGCCATAGCAGCCAGGCTCATCATTGATGTTTCTCTCTCTCTCTCCCTCCCTCTCTGAAATCAGTATTTTTAAAAATCCCTTGGGAGGACTCAGGCGGTCAAGCTGAGTTTACAGAGCGGACAGTAGGAGGACCCCGTCACTGCAGCAGACACCCACTGAGACACCTCTCAGAGACAAGCCCAGATGGGCCTCCACAGGGAACAAGGACAGGACGGCAGTCCCTGGAATTGCTGCTCCTTCTTTCCTAGGAAGCAGCCCTTCCTTCCCTGCCCCCCCACAACCTGGTGCAGCTCTGTGCACGGCTCCCAACAGGGGCAATAGGAATCACTTGTGTCAGGAAGCTGTGAGACTTGTGAGCAATGACTCAACCCGGCTGCTTCTCCTGAGACAATCTTCCTAGGTTTCCCCGTGAGAAGTCCCCGGGGTCTGGGGCTCTGCATACCCGTGGAGGTGTTCCCCATGATGACAGGGGCCTGCGGGTACTTGGCTTTAGCCTCCACAAGGTCCTTCAGGGTCACTGGGGAAATCCACGTCATTCTCTCGCCAGCAAAAATCCTGGTCCTGGGTGGTTGTTTCTCAGCCATTATCTGTTGCAAAATGGGTAGGGATCTGAGATTACCTTATGATCATGTTTCCACCTAGGTTTGCTCTATCTTTGTATATACAGGGAAAGGAAATGAGATGTAAAAATAAATAAATAAAAATGTCCTAAAAGTACAGCCTCACTAGGAATCAGAATAAAAATGGGCAAACTACAGTACTCCTTCTGGAATCTGTCCCAGTGTATCCTTTTGGTGCTTTTATTATCTCAAAGGAATCATTTCAATGTTCACAAAGGTTTCATCATGCTTAACTTGGTCACAACATTCTGTGGAAGAATAAACTCGGTTTTCTGCTGGAAGTAGAAAACATGTCTACGTCCACAATGTTGTGATGTCATTTCGTAGTATTTTTATGGAAACTAACTGCTGCTTCTTACAGTCACTGTCTCCTCCAGGCGATCCCCCCCATGTCCCCCCTGTCTGCATTGGTCCCACATTCTTTAGACCTTGAGCGGAAAATGACAGATGGATATTGCCTGGTTGCCAATCAGCCTTTGAGAGGATCTGTCAGCAAACACCTTCCTGCCGTTTCACCATGAACTGCTCTAGGACAACCCCAGCATTGCTTTCACTTACCATTAGCTCCGGAGGAAAAATCAATTCCTGAGTTGGATCCAGTGGCAGAAACTCCTCTTCTGAGAAGAGTTTTGAACTTATCTTAAAAAGAGAAAGTACAGTAAGTAACTGTCATCCATCAACTCAAACTACAGTACTTCAATCCTTTGTGGAATGAGCTCAGAAGAAGACAGACATACAGCACACACACACCAGGAAGCAGCTAGCCAGCCATAGTCCCTGGGCTCTGAAATCAAGGGCTCTGACACAGACCTGGTCCTTAGCAATCACCGTGGGTGGTGGGGAGCCCCAGGGCCCTGCACCCCCTATGTGTTCTCCTGGAGTCTGGGGAAAGAGAGGACACAGCTGAGACCAAGAACATCTCCTGAATCGCCACGTGTTCTGTCATCACCCTGACGTCTCCACTTTGCTTCTCATTCTTGAAAAAAGACTTGAAGGCGGCTTTCTTAAGACTAAGAAAGAGCTTGGCTGGTGTGGAGGTCACAGATCGAGTCAGGGCGCATACCGGGTTGCGGGCTCAGTACCCAGTGGGGAATGTGCAAGAGGCAGCCGATCAACGATTCACTCTCATCATTGATGTTTCTATCCCTCTCTCCCTCTCTCTTCCTCTCTGAAATCAATGAAAATATCTTTTAAAAAGACTAGGAAACACTGAGATATCAATGTGCTTTCTCTCCTACAGATCGCTGTGCTTTGAATGAGAGTAACATCTGGGATGAGGAATGCAGTTGTCAGGATAGATTTGTGTGTGCCCATGACAGAGATGGAGTGAGAATGGGAGAGGGGGACATGCTGACAGACCTCCAATTAATTTAACTCAGGCAGCTGTTTATTCTTCCTAAAAGTCAGCTGGTCTCTGACCAGGTCCTGAGAAGCCCTTATAAAAAATGCACATGTCACTGACCTTATTTCCTACCCCAAGTTCTGGGAATCCTTTTATCCCTTGATTCAAACAGCAAACCCCATTCTCCTTACTTTGGCAGCAGCCAGTAGTCTAGCGGGTGAAAAACAAGTAACAGAATTTATTGCTGATTCTACCAAGAATTTTTTCAGCTTTCTTGATGTATAATTAATAAATAAAATTGTATACATTTAAAGTGTACAATGTGATGATTTGATATATGTATATTTTGTTAAATAATTATCACTGTCAGTTAATTAACACACATATTATTGCACATAATTACCATTGTGTGTGTGGTGAGAACACTTAAGGTCAAGTCTCTTAGCAAATCTCAAACACACAACACAGTATTATCAACTACTGTCACCATAATTTAAAGATCGCATAACAAAGTCTGGCACATAGCAATAAATTTTAACAATGGTTTTTAATATTAATATTTTATATTTTATTAATAAAAGTGTTAACAAGCATTATTATCACTCTGTCCTTATTTATGATGTACTGATGTCATAGTTTAACTTCCAAAGGGCAATCTTATGTCCCTCATTTCAAGGTTGTTTGTTCATTTATTCATTCAACAAACATTGATTGAGTGGTTACTCACTGGGTGAATGGTGTCCAGCCTAGAGACACATGGCCTCTTACTGTCAAGCAGAACAAAGTCTGATGAACAGACAGAAGAGCAAACGGGCAACTGCCCCATCATGTGACCAATGCTATGGCAGGGGCATGCATAAGGGGCTGCAGGAGCACCACGGTGGGGTATCTGACTCAGGCAACAGGTCAGGAACAATGACCCACAGGCAACATCAAAGTGCTTAGTGCTCATTCAATGAGCAGCAGGACCAGGTCAGTGAACGAGGCTAAGCACCGTGCCCAAGATCAGATGATGAACATCGTTACAGGCTTTGAGATAAAAAGAAGCCCTGAATCAGTACAAATGGCTATTCCCCTAGTCACACTTCACAACCCCTACTGTTCTGTTTCATTGGGGGGAAAATACACTTCCTAATATGTTCCTTTCTACTCACTTTACAGAAAGTCTTGCATGCATCAATGATGGGCCTGTATCCAGTGCAACGGCACAGGTTACCTAAAGGAGAAACACCCAGCTCTGTCAATCAAGGAACCTAAAGAGAGGCACAGACTGCCAATCATGATGGCAATAAGGGCCCCATCCCAGAAGCAAGTCCTATCTGACATTTCAGTGCACCTATCTATAAAGTCAGATTTTCTTTATCAGCAACTTGGGATATCTGATTGATATATAAAGTTACTGCAAAGAGCAAATGAAGTCATCTTTACGTAGCATTTAATACAGCATGTGGCACATGGCAGATGTCCAACATTAGAGTTCAGCAGCAGCAGCAGCAGCAGCAGCAGCACCAGTATTCAAAAACAAAAGCACACACATATATAACCTACCATCCAGGGCATCCATTAACTGGTCCAGGGTGGGATCTAGGTGGTTCCTCAGCAGCGTGTAGATGGACATCACTATCCCAGGGGTGCAGAAGCCACACTGTGTGCCGTGACACCTGGCGATCCTCTCCTGGAGGCACAGGAGGGATAGACATGCAGAATCTGAGGCCCACCCCAGACCTACGGAATCACACCAGCCTTTTGACAGGAGCCCCAGGTGGCCTGTATGCACATTGGGGTTGGAGAAGAGGCCCAGGAGATCCTTCTCATCCTAGGGGTCTCCCTTTCTTGGGCTGAGTGGCCAGGAATACTGGTCCTCACCAGCTTTTGAGCTTCATTCAAGCTTCTCAGCTTTGAATCAACAGGGATGTTTAAAAATGTCCAAAAGCAGCACACAAGATCAATTGACTGAGATTCCCCAGGGGTGTGACACAGACATATAAAGATTCCCAGGTTGCCTGGCTGGTGTGGCTCAGTGGTTGAGTATTGACCTACAAACCAGGAGGTCACGGTTTGATTCCCATTCAGAGCACATGCCCGGGTTGTGGGCTCCATCGCCAGTAAAGGTTGTGTAGAAGGCAGCCAATCAATGATTCTCTCTCATCATTAATGTTTCTATCCCTCTCTCCCTCTGCTTTCCTCTCTGAAATCAGTAAGAATATATTTAATAATAATAATAATAATAAAGATTCCCAGGTGGTTTCAATTTGTAGTCCCAAATGGAATCCCTGAGATAAAGTGACTCCAAGGTTACTCCCTGGAAGTCTTTCAGGGAAATGAACTGAATTACACCCAAGTTGAGGAGGAAAAACAAACAACAAACCTCCAAGGAATTCCTTCCTACTGCTGCCCTAATACTTTGGCACGGAGAAGTTTGTTATTGATCCTGAAAGTAATCAAGGAGGAAGTATTGCCTTTATTTTCTTTCCAACCCTTTCCCGCCCCCAGCATGTTCTCCTTGGAATCTAACTTCAAAGTTGCAACCTCCTTTTGGAAGCTGTCTTCTGGCTACTTTGCAACCAGGAGAGGAACAGCAGTGACTAAATGAAAGTGTTGTCATGCCTGTGAATAGGGAAGTCTCACCAGGGTATCCGGGCAGAATTCTTGCCCTCTAGGTATTGGGGTTTCACAGAACCCAAGATTCCTTCAAGTCCAGAGAATTTGAAGTTTGGCCATTTTCTTTGTCACCTCAATCTTTCTCCTCATCTGCCCTCTCCTCATAAGTGACCCTTATCAACTTAGAGAAAAACACGTAGTAACAGCATTTTTGTGGCAAACGCATAAATAACCAAAAGACTCAGGAGTCAGAGGTGCCCTTTCACTTGAGGCAAAGTTCTAAGAAGGTGCTGCCTTAGGAGAAAAAACCTCCAAATTCATCGATAATTCCTGTTACCTGTCTTCTGAGCAAGGCCTACATTTAACAAATCTTTTCGGTAGCTGAGATTTTCATTCAGCTTAAAAATCATGCTGTTTTCCATTTTATAAAAAAACAATAAAATTACATTCCTCAATGCACAGAGCTCTCGTTTCTTTGTAAGGTTGGAAGAAAGTGGATGGGGGCCATTTAATTAGAACATAGAAAACAGACTGATGAGTCTTCGATGGAAGGTGGGGAAGGGTGGGTGCGAAACAATTAACCAAAGAACTTATATGCATATATGCATCACCCATGGACACAGACAATAGGGTGATGAAGGCCTTGGGGGGTGGGGGGGGATGCGGGCTAGAAGGTATCAATGGGGACAAAAGGGGAACATCTGTAATACTTTCAACAATAAAGATAATTTAAAACATAAATAAATAAATAAATATATCTTTTTTAAAAACCCAATGAGGTCAGTGTTTGTTTATTTGTTGTTTTTAACCAAGTCCTCTAGTCTTCGGAAAGCATCTTTCCAAGAAGTCAGTCATAAAACATCCATGTGGCCTAGGTTCCCCTCCTAGTCCCCAGCTTGGTTTCATCTGTCAGCTGACCCAGCAGGAGGACCCAACCTGGTCGACTGTGTTAATCTCAGGAGCTCATCATGACATCAATGGTTTTCAAAGCCCAGAAATCCCCTGAAGAGGCCCACCCTCACCTGAACTGGGTGAATCCTGGTCCTGGTGCTGCCTATGCCTTCCACCGTGGTGACAGCAGCGCCGTACACAGAACAGATGGGTGTCAGACAGGCGTTGGCTGGGTAATGTCTTCAGAATGCAAAAGAAAAGCACAGGTTAATCATAGCCAATGGGAAAGGGGACTGCACGTTCACTGAGCACCTCCAATGTGGAAAGTTTGGAAGAATGTTCCAGGCTCTATTTGCATATACATTTTATTCTTAGCTCATGTTCATTTTACAAAAGTAGAATCTGAGGGTCAGAGTGGCTTGCTTAGGGACACAGCTGGGGTGCCAGAGACAGTATCCAATTACACCTCCAAATTCTGACCCCAGAACAGGTCCCACTAACTTTTGTTGTTTTTCTCGTGGATGAGGGGCTGACATTCTCCTCTGTATTCACATGTGATTATTCAGCTAGCGCATATCCCATCTTCGGGGGAAATGCTGAGCTTGGGGTTGGTTGGGGAATACAGTGAATTTGAAATTGTGCTTCAGAAGAAATAGAGTGTGGGATACAGAACTCCTCAATCCCACAAAACCTACTGCTTGAAAATGTCCAACTCAAAAATGACAACTAAAATGTTCTCACTCACCAAACAGAACTGACTACAAATGGCCAATAAACACATGAAATATATGTTCAGCTTCAAAATAACCAGGAGAAATTCAAATTAATCAACGAGAAACACCATTTTTTAAATCAAGGAAAATGACAAAGATTTTTAAAAAGTGTAACATGCGTCATTAGCAAAAATTTAGAAAAAAGAAACTCATGTACTATTGCATAACAATGTAAGTTGATAGAGCTCTGCTGGGACATATTTCACTGGAAGGCATAAAAACCGTTCAGATACGTACACACTCTTTTACTCTGAAATTCCATCTCTATGGACTATCACAGATATATGTATATATCACTGACACATTGCTTATAATAATAAACAATTAAAAACAATCTAAGTGATTAGTATCTGGGGATTGATTTTGGTGCACTGAAGCAATGGAATACCCAACCATTAAAATTATATTTATTACTTTTAATCATGAGAAGTTAAACAAAATATACAGATTTCTAAACAGTATATGCAGTATGCTTTTGTATGTGCACATATGAAAGATCAAAAGGATATTATTCATTTATAAATAAATGTAAATATGTATTGAGTGTCTACCATGTGTCAGGCAGTTCCAGATACTAGGGTTCATTGGATAAAACCTCTTCTCTTGTAGAGTGTATAGTTTAGTGGAGGGAAGATAGACAATACCTATGTATACAGACAAGATGGCTTGGCTGTGGAAAACGAACAGATCTCTGAAATCTCACCAGTGCTCAGATCCTTTGCCCTCATCTGAGTTCTATGGAATGCTGTAAAATGGCATAATATATGCATAATTGGAGATGCGGGGGGGGGGGCAGAAAGGGAGAGAGAAAATAAATATTTGAAGAGATAATGATTTGAGAAGTTTCCGAAGCTGATAGAAGACATCAATCCACAAATCCAAGAAACTTGGCAAACATGAAAGATGTTAAATGTAATGGGAAGCCATTGGTGATTTTGAAGTACGAGAGTGTTGTGCTCTGATTTATATCTCTCTGAGTGATGTATGAAGAAGGTACTATATATCAGGGCAAGGATGGGAGCAAGGGAATCATTAGTAGGCCATAATGGCGATATAAGAGTGTGATAATGACATTATTCTCACCTGCCATTTGAGCCCTTCCTTTCCTCCCAGACAGCACAGGGTGTCAAACAGCCTTTTAACTGTCAATGGGGGATTCTTTGGCTACATGGTATCCTCATTGATGGCACATTTTTAGTAATCTATTCATATTCCTAGGATAATGTTTGTCTTGTCACTGTGTCTCTAGTATCTAACATAGTTCCTGTCAGATAGTAGGTGCTCAATGCATATTCACCAACTAAAGGAATAAAACAAAGTTCAAACTACAAAGAAATCAACCATATCTGCACTTTGCTGCCCAGGTACCTTATCATCTTGGTAATGGGGTTATATTGTGATATCATCACTGTGCAGGAACCACAGTCTCCCCCTCCACAGCCATACTTAGTTCCTGAGAGTCGAACTGGGAAAAGCACAGTTAAGGATAATGTGTTTTTCATAATTCTCTTTCCAGATAAAACTGATCTTAGGAGACAACACTATCAAAGACTTATATATACAGTTAAATTAATACATAATTACAAAGGATGGATGTATGGATGCTATTATTTAGAATGATGTAAATTCTTAATTTTCATTTGTGCATTATATCTAGTCTCCTCCCTTTCAAAACAACTGGGCCTCAGGTTGCCAAAAATTGGGCCAAACTAAGAAAAGTAAGAGTCTAGACACCTAAGGGCTTATATATTTGAAAGTATGAGTACATTGTACATTTGTTCTCAATCTTACCTGTGTCTTTGATGACATACAAAGTAAAATGTTAACGTGTAAGTAATTCTTGGAATATTTCTATCACATTATACATATTGGCCACATTTCTCTGCTTCTTGGTGGCAGAAACTACTGGTTGTCCTCCAATATCTTTCTTCCTCAGTTATACAATCCTCAATTTTTAACTGCACACATGGTTTCCCAGGATAAAATTTACATATATATATATTAGGATAATATATATATATAATATATATATATATATATATATATATATATATATATATATATATACATATTATTTATTTTATTTTTTGCAAGCCTCCTCTGCAGCTATATGGAGTTATCAACAATAGTGGCCAATAAGTGTTCCAGAAGGAAAATGTCCTCAAAAGGAGAAGGGTGCCTGTTTCTTCACCTCTTACTTCTTTCTATTTACTGGAATTCAGATATGATGGCTGAACCTCAATAGTCATCTCTGACCAGGAGAAGAAAGCTGCATGCGGAGGTGGGGGAGGGGGAGCAGCAAGATATAAGGAGCTTGGTTCCTTGATTACATTGTGACACTGCTTTACTAGCCCTGATCTACCTACATTTGGGATCCCTCTATGGGAGTATGATAGCCATGAGAATGTGCCTCACACATCTACTTCACAGGGAGGGTACTGATAAAAAGACCGGCCTCTGCACTCTGACATCTATCCCTCCAGTTGTCACTGGCTGCCTCCCTATTTCCTTTCACTCTGGCATTTCATTTAATAAGACTCTTGCACATTTAATCCCCCTTTTTTTTTTCGTCTCTGCTTCCCGGAGGACCTGAACTAATACAATGAGAAAGGAATAAACACCTATTTTCTATCTTGTTTATTGCTATTGGGGATTTTCTGTCACTCACAAATGAGCTGAATATGAAATATTACACGTTAGTACCATGGATAACCAGGAAATCAGTGTTCATTGTTTTTACATCCCAAGATCTTAAATGACTTCCAGAACATAGTTGTTGATGCTTTTTGAGTTGTGAACTCCTTGGGGAATTTTACTCTCTCTGGGAGAAAGAAATGTACCAACTCCCATTGTCACACAATGTTGTATATAATTTAATGGGGTCTACAGGACTCTGGGAGCACTGGAGTTCATGCCTAGCAGGCTAAGAATCCATTCCTTAGATGACTTATTTAGAAAGTTTTTCTAAGGTACCATTCTCAGGCTTGATTTCTCCATTGTTCATTTCCTTTTGTTTCCGGAGATTTCTGTGCTCTCTGTTCCTGATGGGCGTGATGATTAGTCCTCAAAGACAGAATGTCAATATTGTGACTCTTGATTCTAAAGGATGCTTAATTAAGCCTTTCAGCATCCATTGTTTTCATTCCCATCACTAGCTTCTCCAGCTATAAAATATATTAAGTGCCAAAATAGAGATCAGAAAGAAGTCGGGTCTTCTGGCAGTCTCAAGTGTGCACTGCCTACAAAACTACAATGTAAGACTTTCTCAAAGAACATAAAACCACAATAGTAGAGAATATATGACTCAGTGTTGCTTTAAAAAGATATTTGAGCCTAGCCAGCTGGCTCAGTGGTTGAGCATCGACCTATGAACCAGGAGGATCAGGGCACATGCCCAGGTTGTAGGCTCAGTCCCCAGTGGGGGGCGTGCAGGAGGTGGCCAATCAATGATTGTCTCTCATCATTGATGTTTCTATCTCCCTCTGACTTCCTCTCTGAAATCAATAAAAATATTTTTTATAAAAGATATTTTAATATTACCTGATGAGGCTGTCAGAACTCCCCCATCCCCATACACACACCGCCAAACACACATAAGCACAAAGCAAAGCAAAGGATACGCTTCTTTCTCAGATATGGTAACAGCGTTATTTCAGGATCAACATGTTTTTCTATCACCTGCACCGGAAGGAAAATAAGAGTTAGGCACACACATCTGAGAGAGCTTATGTCATTTCTGTTATAGCAGGCTTATGTTAATTTGATGGAAATGCATGTTAATTAACTCTCTTAAGTGTAAAGTCTGAATCTTGGGCCCATAATCACTTTGCCACTGTCCTTGGTCCTGAATCATCACTGTACACTGTTCTCCAAGGCAGTGGTTGGTTCAGGCTCAATCAGCGTAGCACATGCAGGAGGCAGCCGATCAATGATTTTCTCTCATCACTGATGTTTCTATCTTTCCCTCCCTCTCCCTTCCTCTCTTAAAGCAATAAAAAATATTTTTAAAAACCTGGAATACAAGAAGAGATTCAAGCTTCTCAGACTAGTCTAAAAGGCCTCTTTGATACACTGCCCATCATCTCCACCTACTCAACCCATCTTGAAGTATCTTAAAGTCCACTCACGTGGAAGAACCGGCTAATCCCAGCAGTGCGCAGACCTTTATCCTTCACTGCAGATGTTGATAGAATTCCTTCTGTCCTGGAAGTCCTCCGATTCTTCTAACTCAACAGAATTCTGTGTGCCATTCAAACCCCTGCTCAAATACTCTCTCTTTTTTGGGGTGCTGCTGCCTACTATCCCCTCCCCACTCTGCTCAGGGAGCCACCCTCTTGCTGTGCTCCTGTGGCCAATGTCCACACACCTCCCACAGAATTTTTACCTGCATCACAATTCCTTGTGATGTATAAGTCTTTCTTGATTCCTAAGAGAAACCACCTCCTTCTATTCTTCTTTGTGCCAAACACTGAGCTAGGTGCTGGTGCTATAGCATAGGGATATAATAAATTCTAATTAATTTAAATGAGCCACTTGAACATGATATATGCAATTTGCTAGAACACTGAGGAGGAAGGGATGATTTTTCACAGGCTGGGACATCTGGACAGAAGAAAAGAAAGACAAGTAGAGAAGTGCCAATAATGGTGGCAGAAACTGTTGGTTGTCTACCCAGCATGCATTCTCCTTTTCTTCTTCCTGCTGCCTGGAATAGGGATGAAATGGCTAGAACTCCAGCAGCCCTTTTAGGCCATGAGGCAACATATTAAGAGCAGCAGAGGAAAAAGAAAGGAACCTGGGTCCCAGATGACACTAAAGCTTCTGGACCAGTACCTCAGTGTCTATCCCCAGATAACCTTTCTTTAAAAATAAAAAAAATAAAAAAGAATTACCTTGTTTGAACCAGTTAATTTGGAATTTGTTGTCATCCGTAGCTGAAAGTAATCCTAATTAATACATATGATGGCAAATCCATAGAAGCCCAATTTTAATGGAGAGACAGGATGTGGGGAGCCCAGAGAGCAAAGAATAGTATTTTAGGCTTGAGACATACTGTATTTTTTGGAAGGCGTTAATGGAAGCAGCAGGCCTTGTATGTTCCAGATGTTTCAAGAGATTAGAGTTTGGCTCAAAAAACACTGGCTTTAAATATGTTTTTTTCTTTCTTGATTTGGTAGATGACATATTTGGAGGAGGGAAGAGGATGAAGGATCCAGCAAGAACCCTGTCCTTGGCGTGAAACAGGAAGGTTAAGGACCAGTGGCTGGGGGTGGGGAGGGGATGAGGCACAGTCATGCTCACTGACGCGGTCAGGATCATGCATATTCCCGCCTCAGGACAGCCTTGGGTGTTGCAAGAACAGAGTGTGTCCTTCAGTATCTCTACCAGCCCTCCGGGGTCTTTCAAGTTCACGTTGCACAAGTATGAGAAACCACGTTCCTCTGGGCCAGGCTGAGGGGCTTTGCCAGGTCCAAGACAGAGGCAGAAAGAAGAAAGAGAAGGGAGACTGGGGTGAGAGAAAGGAGGTGAAAGAATGGAATAGGAAAGGGAGAGGGGTGTGTGTGAAAGGACCAGGCGGACAGGTAGAAGAGGGAGAATGAGGTATGTATTGTGGGACACTTTGTAGAGAAGAACAATAACCCACAGCAGCATTAGGGTAAGGGTCCGAGGAGACAGCCAGGGAGGACACTTCTGTCTGAGCTTCGGGTTGCTTTAAAATTCCTTTTACCTTTTGGTTCTTCCTGCTGCAGCCACCTCCAACCCCTCCACTTTTCTTTGAATTATCCCAGCCAGCCCAGCAGCTCCCAAATGCCTTCTCCCAGGCCTGTAAACCAAAACTTCAGGACAGCTCTGTCCAGATTCTTATCTTGACATCAAGCCCATACATTTTGTTGATCAAACAATGCTCAACTACCTTTTGGCCCCCTTGGTACGTCTGGGCAGGTTCTGGCTCTATGCATGAAACCAATGACTTTCCAGTCCAGATCTTAAAAATCATTGTCGCATGCTTACTGTGTGCCAAGTACCTTGCTAACCACTCTCCACGGACTTTAATCTTCATCCCAATTCCGAGGAACAATGTATTGTTATTAGGTCCATTTTGCAGAGAGGAAAACTGAGTCTCAGAGATATTTAAAAGCTTTTCGAGGCTCCAGAGCCGCTGAGTGGCAGAGCAGAGAGGGCAGGATTCAAACCCATGACCAGCTAGTTTCAAAACCCACACCTGTGATCTCTACACTTCACTGCCACAGAGAGTGACGTGCTTTGGTCCAGAGTTGTATTAGAGACTGGCATCTAGGATATGACACACTCATGGGCTCTTGCCCCTTAAACTCCGTGTTAACTGGGATGCCTGTTCTGGGGGCCCTAGTGGTGGAAGGCAATCTTCAGACATCTCTTTGTAACTAAATCTCGACTAAGAACAACAATCAATGGTCAGACCCTGTGCAACCACAACTTTTGGGATCTTGGGGGATTTCTCAAAAACCGCAGCCCAGAAGTCAATCACGTCACTGAGTCTCCTAATTGGCTTCTAAGCTTCCTTTCATGGGCAAGTTTGTTTTTAAAACATATTTTTATTGATTTCAGAGAGGAAGGGAGAGGGAGAGATAAAAACACCAATGATGAGAGAGAATCATTGAGCGACTGCCTCCTGCATGCCTCCTACTGGGGATCGAGCCAGCAACCCAGGCATGTGCCCTGGACCGGAATCGAGCTCGGGACACTTCAGTTCGAAGGCCGACGCTCTATCCACTGAGCCAAAGCAGCCAGGGCGAGCCCTTATTTGTTTAAATAAAAAGGCCGGTTGTCCTTAATACGCCATTCAGTTATGCCAAAGAAGAAAAAGTGACATAATACTTCCTCCCATTGCCACATGTTACTCTATAGCAAGCTCATCTTATCTTGTGGGAAACCAGACAGAAGGGCAGAGGTCAGTTTATGGAAATGACAACTTGTCCCTTTGAGCGCGGGGAGCAGTCCTCTTTAAGGAAAGTAACACAGAACCACAAAGGCTCAGGGTCCTGGTCCTGACCCCCCTCCGCTTCCTGGGACGTCCCTCGCACCAGTGGGGGCAGTGCTGTGGCTTCTGTGACCAGAAGCAGGGGTGGCAGGTGTCTCTGAAGACACTGGCATGTGGGAATGCAAGTAGCATGGCTTGGTGGTCAGCTCTTCAGGAAGTCCCTTACCCATTCCTGCCTCAGTTTCCCCCTTGCAAAATGATGCCAACATGCTGGCATGTGTGTCGGCTAGGGAAAGTGTTTTAAAGGGTGCCCTGGGGCTTTGACACTGCCTGGAACTGCCCCGGGTTTCTGCAGAGTGAGCTGGGCTCTGAGGGGACAGATGCCACACCAGCTGGGAACCCCCTGGAGACCAATCCCCAGAGCCCAGCAGGGACTCAGCTCTGCCAGGAACTGTCTGAGGAATGACGGGAGTGGTCTGAACTACTTCAACTCTAGAGCCCTGTGCCAACTCTGAATTGCTCCCTGCTCATCCACCTCTCCCCACCCCAGCTGAGGCTCGGCCCTGATACACTGTTCTGTCTACTGAAAGACATTTTTCCCAGGGGGTTTCAGGGAGGGGAGATTTGGGGGTGCTGACCTCCATGAGAATAGCTACTTCTCTTCTGGTTTATGGGTGAGGTGGGGTAATGGTCTGTGTCCTGGACTGAGAGGGGAAAGGAACTTCTGGAAGGTGCTGTCCCTACACTCAGGTTTTCCCTGCCCCTGCGGCGGGGTGGGGGCGCTCGGGCAAATCCTTTTGCAAAGGGCAAGCTGGGGCAGCCTGTGCTCCCTGCGTGCAGGGGTGGGTGCCCTGAGCCCAGGCCCGGCAGGAGCCCTCCCCAAGGTTCGGTTCCCAGAGCTGGGTGCGCAGTTCTGCGGGCGGGCTCACCTTGCGGCCGTTCACGTAGAAGAGCAGCTCAGCCGGCCCGTCCATGGCAGAGGGTCCGGTCAGAGGGCTCCGAGGGTATCGCTGGCACCTGGGACGCTGACCTGGAAAGTCCGGCCAAGACGGATGCAGAAAGTCCCGATTAAGATCCACAAGTTGTGCAAGCGCCTTCCAGGTGAGCTTCCCGAGATGCTGGGGCGTCACCTCCTGCCCCTTGGCAGGTCCAGTCTAAGTGGCTGCCAGCTGGATGGAGCAGCCGGTCTTCTTTGTACTTCCCCTCCCACCCGCCCCAGGTGCCTTTCAGTTAATAAACAAGCACATCTGTTCCAACTGTACCAATGGTTTGGCAACTTCAGCTCAGTTTTATAAATAAGTATCCAAGTTTATTTTCAAAATCAAGGGCGACCTTGATATGGAGATAAACTTTTTAAAAAGAGTTTTATCACTATTTACAGTTTATCTCGTAAATAACAACAAAGTTCATCTAGTAAATATCAAAAGACATGTAAAACATCTTGGAAAACTTTTAAAAAACGTGGAAAGTGCTGAAAAGCATCAAGATAAAAATCACCCATAGGCCTGCCTACAACTTAGAATTTACCGCAGTTAACTTTAAAATCTGTGCTATGACCCCTCTTAAAAATTCAAATCAAGCAAAACTGGTTATTTTCCAGACTAGTTTTACCTACTCCATCCTGGAAGCAAGGAGGAGGGGACATTTCCAACCGCGATTGCTTCCTATTCCTGCCGCATCACGGGAGGAGCAACTGCTTCAGTAGCAATCGCGGTCTCCCCGTGCGCAGCTTTTCCACATTCTCCACCAGACTTGCTAGAGCCCATCAGGGAGGGAGCCCCGGCCATGGCACACCTTCCCGAGTCCTGCAGCTCCGCCTCCAAGCCTTTCAGTTTCACTCCCATCCGTTTCTCTAGTTCTCTGATATTCCCCTGGTCCCTTTCGCCTCTTCAGTTCTTGTCAGTTCTCTAGTATTTGGTTAGCGATTTATAAAATAATTATGGTTTCTTCCCTTGGCCGGACCCTAACACAGTCTCCATCAAGGCCAAAAGTCCCTTGAAAAACTCAACAATTATTCATGATTTTTTAAAAGTACGCAATAAAGTAACAATGATACTTTAATGTGATTATAAATATACATCCGCTCAAAACCTGGCATTTTACTCAATGGGGTAAAACCAGAGGCATTCCCATGGAAATCAGGAACAACAGACATGACAACCACTATTCCTACTATAATATTTACTCAAGGCAAGACAAGAGAATGCAAAGAGCAGCATAAGAATTGAGGGAAAAGAAGAGAAAAAAGCTGACGTGGCTTTCGGGAGACATGTTTGGAGAATACTACAGACTAACATAACATACAGAAATAAACAGTTTTCATATATGAAAACAATTATCAATTAGAAAAATCAAAGAGAAGGTCCCATAGGTAATAGCAAGAAAAAAGATGAAATACCTAGGCATAAATCTATCAACAAATGTATAAAACCTCTAGGAGGGAAACTTTGAAATTCCCCTAAAGTCTCTGTCATTTAAAGAGATGATAGACAGACAGACAGAAAATTGAGAAATAAATTTAATTGCACATGGGAATACAACATTTAAAAAGGTGGCATTTCAAATCAGTAATAGAGATTTTTTAATTAATGGAAAGTCAGTTTGAAAAAGGTTAAACCACAGACCATAACATTATACCTCACATCACACAACAAAATATACGTAAATCAGGAATGTAAATGTAAAAACAAAATGACACCGCCGGTAATGTGTTTATAATCTGGGAACAGGAAAATTGTTCCTTACTGTGACCAAATTCCACCAGCAACAAGATAAATATTGGTAAATCTGACTACACAAGATAGAAAATAATTTGCATAGGGAGAAAAGAACACAAACTCACAGAAAGAATGCTGGAAACTGATTGTTTTGATGCTGGAAACTGATTGTTTTTAACCTACCTTGGTTGCTCTGAAAGGTCAGAGCTATGCGCCCATTGTTTAAGTTGAAACATTGTTAATTACAGCAAATCCCCACTTGTTAATTACATGTAAAATTCTTCCTTGGAATTTCCTGCCTAAGGATATCTTGTTTTCTCAGAGACTCAATAAAAGGCTGGTGAGAACGAGGCACCAGTGGGCAATCAATCTACCCTGGTAAAGGAAAGATGCCACGCCTGGTCCCCCAGTTTCCAAATTGATTCTCTTCTAGTCTCTCTTCATTTTGTGTGCGGCCTCCTTCAGAACTCGAACCCTGAACAGGAACCCTGAACCACGCTGGACGTGTAAGGGGCTCCAATAAAAGAGGAAAAATAGAAAAAAGGAATAGGATGATATTGTACATAGAAAACCCTAAAGACTCCATCAAAAAACTACTGGACTTAATAAATGAATTCGGCAATGTAGCAGGATACATAATTTACCCAGAAATCTATAGCCTTTTTATACACCAATAATGAACTCGCAGAAAGAGAAACTAAAAAATAATCCCATTTACCACTGCAACAAAAAAATTAAGATACCAAGGAATAAACTTCATCAAGGAGATAAATGACCTGTACTCAGAAAACTACAAGATGTTGGAAAAAGATATAAAGACTTAAACAGATGGAAGAACATATCATGTTCACGGATTGGTAGAAGCAACATCATTAAAATGTCCATAGTACTCGAAACAATCTATAGATTCAATGCAATCCCCATTAAAATACCAATGGCATATTTCACAGACTTAGAACAAACTCTCCAAAAATTCATATGGAATAAAAAAAGACCCCGAGTAGGTACAGCGATCCTGAAAAAGAAGAAAAAAGTAGGAGGGATCTCAATACCAGATATCAAGCTGTATTACAAAGTCACTGCTCTCAAAACTGCCTGGTACTGGCACAAGAATAGACACATAGACCAATGGAACAGAACAGAGAGCCCAGAAATTGACCCAAGCAATTACGCTCAATTAATATTTGACAAAGGAGGCAAGAACATACAATGGAGTCAAGACAGTCTCTTCAATAAATGGCGTTGAGAAAATTGGACAGATACATGCCAAAAAAATGAAATTAGACTACCAACTTACACCATACACAAAAATAAACTCAAAATGGATAAAGGACTTAAACATAAGGATAAATGAAACCATAAAAATACTAGAGGAATCCACAGGCAGCAAAATATCAGACATATGTCATAGCAATAACTTTACTGATACAGCTCGTAGGGCAATGGAAACTAAGGAGAAAATAAACAAATGGGATTACATCAAAATAAAAAAGCTTCTGCACAGCAAAAGAAACTATCAACAAGACAAGAAAGCCCACAGCACGGGAGAACATATTTGACAATGTTATATCTGATAAGGGTTTAATCTCCAAAATTTATAGGGAATTTATGTATCTTAACAAAAGGAAGATAAACAATCCAATCAAAAAATGGATAAAGGACCTAAAAACTTTTCAAAAGAGGACATACAGAAGGCCAACATATATATGAAAACATGCTCAAAGTTACTAATCATCCGAGAGATGCAAATCAAAACAACGAGGTACCATCTCACATCTGCCAGAATGGCTATCATTAACAAAGGACAAGTGCTGGCGAGGATGTGGAGAAAGGAAACCCTCGTAAATTGCTGGTGGGGATGCAGAATAACCAATGGTGCAGCCACTGTGAATAGTATGGAGTTTCCTCAAAAAATTAAAAATGGAACTCCCATTTGACCCAGTGATCCCACTTCTAGGAATATATCCCAAGAAACCAGAAACAGCAATCAGAAGGATATATGCATCCCTATGTTCACAGTAGCACAATTCACCATAGCTACGATCTGGAAAAAGCCTAAGTGCCCAACAGCAGATGAGTGGACTGAAAAACTTTGGTACATCTACACAATGGAATACTATGCTGCTGTAAAAAAGAAAGAACTTTTACCATTTATAACAGCACTAGAGGCCTGGTGCACAAAATTCGTGCACTGGGCGGGGTTCCCTCAGCCCAACCAGAACCCTCTCCAATCTGGGATCCCTAGGGGTATGTCCAACTGCCAGTACAGGGATCAGGCCTAAACCGGCAGTCAGACATCTCTCACAATTTGGTACTCCTGCCTCCCAACCACTCACCTGACTGCCTGTCTGATTGCCCCTAACCGCTTCTGCCTGCCAATGATCACCTCCTAATCATTCTCTTGCCAGCCTGACCGATGCCTAACTATTCCCTGCTGCCTGATCACCCCTAACTGCCCTCCCCTGCATATTCCCTCTTTATTAGATAGGGTTTTTTCTTTAACATATTGGACACTTTACCTGCCGTAGTCTTGACAAACCAGCAAAAATGTAAACGCAAACTAAAGGTGTCATAAAATAAACTCCTTAAATAGAAATGTCATGAGATCTTGGAAAGGTGATATCATGTGGGTGTTTCTTCCTTTTTTCCTTCTCTTTCTTTTTCTTAATGTTTCATCTTTTGTCCTTTTTTTCTTTTCTTCTTTTATGTCCTCTCTTTCTCTTAACTTTTCTATTGGTAGAATTGTCAGTACTTGAATCTGTCTCGCTTCCAGAAGACGAAGAAGACGGAAACACACCATCATCTGAAGAAAAAGATGATCTATGTTGGGATTGGTGGTGTTTCTGCTTTTGCTCTTTTCCCAATTTCTTTGTCATTTCTCCCGGCCTCGGCATCTTCAGGACTTGTGCGTGGGCACTTCTTATTTATGTCTACAAAACCTGCCTGCCTTGGTGAAAACTGTAAGGGAAAAGGCCTACCTGGGTGGGAACCAGGGCCGGGAGCACTCACACTGCCCCTGTGGAGACCTCCAGACAATCGGGTACTCTCTAGTAATGTAACTGCAATGTAGCAGTTTGCCTTCAGAAATTAGTTGTAAGTTACCTCTGATGTGAAAAGTACTTCAGACATTTCCTTTGTGGTTTGTAAAGATTTTAAAATCCATTTACCTCCCTAACTTGGTCATAAGTTTCTGCCCAATGTGAGAAGTTTGCTGGGCAGTTTTGCCCAGATACCCCTGTCCCCACTCCAATCACTGGGCTGGAGGCAAGGAAAATTTGGAGGCTGACTCCCTGCAGTTGCTAGTGGGGCAGGATCACTCACCCATGAGGCTTCCTAGACTGAGACCCTGAGGCTGCAGATGTGTGTCAGGGGGGTCACTGCTGGGGATGTGCAAGGTTCCAAAGCTGCTGGGAGGGGATTGTTCTATTGGGGGGAGGGGGGTGGTGCTTCCTAAACTGAGTACCCAGGCTGCTTCTGGGAGCTGATCCTTCCGTGGGGGGTGGGTGCT
>PVJC01019851.1:0-29762 GCA_004026665.1 Murina feae | reverse complement strand
GGATCCAGAGAAATCACCATAATAGGGTCAGATCCACTTGGGTACATATGTAATGTCTTCAACATCACGTAGAGTTAAAAAAAAAAAATTGAAGAAACACATGCAGAGAATATATTCTAGAAATGGAGAAACTTTTGATGGCCCACAGGACCACAGTGACACAAGACTGAAAGATGACAACACATCATCTTCTTTTCATAGGCATGGATATGATAAAGAGAAAAGAAAGTTTAGTATGATTCACTGACAACAGGGTCAAAAATAATAATACGGGAGAAGAAAAAGACAGTAGGTAAGACCTGTTAAACCATTTTATAAAATCTGTTGCATTGTGTAAATATTTTATAATTAAATTAGTAAGTAATTGTCATACAACTAAGCTAAGATACATTGAAAAATATGGCTCTACTATACTAGTATATTGAACATAAATATACAAAGAAGATAAATTTTAACAAAAATATGAACATATTGGCAGAAGTCCCCCAAACAGAAACTGCAACTGGCTGTATGTAGATATAAACTATCCCCTTTTTAGAAAAAAAATGTGTTAATGTGATTTAAAAATATTGATTTTATAATCATTGGGCTCCATCTTAGAGGCTGTCTTTCTACTACATGGCATTCCTTACTTCATTCCTTTATTGTACTGCAATATGTTTTTTATTTTTTTCTTTGACACTGGCACAATTATATATACAATTTAAAATTGAGAAAATTTTCCTTTTCTACACTTGTTTTTTGGCCATTATTCTTTCTTGTTTTATTTCATCATTATTACTAAAACTAGGGGCCCAGTGCACAAAAATTTGTGCACTAGGGGGGTCCCTAAGCCCAGCCTGTGCCCTCTTGCAGTCTGGGACCCCTCAGGGGATGTCCACCTGCTGGCGTGCCTGGCCAGCCTGGGTGAGGGGCTGATAGCTGTTTGCAGGCTGGCCAAGCCCCCCAGTGTGGACCTTCACCCCATTGGGGTGTGGCCAATCTCGGTGTTGGGCTGAGGGCCGTTTTCAGGCTTTCAGGCTGCCCACTGCTCCCATTGACCCAATGTCCCAGCAAGGCTGGCTGGAAGCAGGTTTCTGGGGTTTATTTATCTTCTATAATTGAAACTGTTCCTTTAAGCTGAGGCCTAGGCAGGTAATGAAGCCTCATGTTTGCTTCAGCTCTGTGGCTTCTATAATTGAAAGAATGTTGCCTTAGTAGATGCCCAGCCGGCCTAGGCAGGTAGTTTCCTCCATTGCTGGTGCAATGGAAGCCTCCTGTTTGCTTCAGCTCCATGGCTTCTATAATTGCAACTATGTTGCGTGAGCAGAGAGAGGCCAACCAGGCTAGGCAGACAGTTTATACCTGGTGCAATGGAAGCCTCCTGTTTACTCTAGCTCCCTGACTGCCGGCCTCCATCTTGGCTGGGTTAATTTGCATACAGCTGCTCTGATTGACTGGTGGGCATGGCTTATGCGTCCTGAAGAAATGGTCAATTCCAATATTACTCTTTTATTAGATAAGATATAACTACCAATATTCATGAATTTCATTCTCTTCTCACATTCCGTTTGTCTTTAGTCAGCAATTCATCTGGTTAGTATCCTTTTGCAGAGTAATGCAACGTTGTTGTTGTTAATCTTTATCCAGGATATTTTTCCATTAATTTTTACAGAGAGTGGGAGGAAGGGGAGACACAGAGAGAGAGAGAAACATCAATGTGAGAGAGACACATTGATTGGTTGCCTCCCACACACATCTGGTCCAGAGTTGGGATGGAGCCTGCAACCCAGGTACACGCCCTTGACTGGGATGAACCTGGGACCCTTCAGCCCATGGGCTGACACAGCATTCACTGAGCCAAATGGACTAGGGTGCAAATTTTGATTTCTAAGAGATGTGAGCTTTAGGTGGACTTGCTGGCTTGATTGCTTTAGTTTCTCATGCCCTGAGCGTGGCAAAATTAGAACGTGCCCCAGAGGAAGCACTGGACCTGGATAACATCTTTTTTCTCTGTTACTTATAAGCACATCTATTTCTTTCTGCTAATTAAGATCACACTGTAACTCTCTTTATTGTTCGCTCCATGAGCATATGAGGAGTAATCCATGGCTGGGGCATGTCAGCATCCCATGCCCTTCATCACGGTTCGGTAGCCTGATGAAAGTATTCCTTTCTTGGGAATAAGGACATGCAATCCAGAAGGATGTAGAATTTCAGGGAGAGAAAAAAAAGAATTTCCTATTAGATCATTTACGAAATGATAGATGCCATTCACATTGACATCCCTTGCATGCTGGTGTAATTAACATGGCTGCTTATTCTCCTAGGACATTTTCAAAAGTGGGTTAAAGAGAAACCTTCAGTGTGAGCCGGAGTGGTACAGAGAGCTACTCTTGACAACAACCAAAAGCAAACATAGGAAAATGAATCTTCTGAACTCTCTAACGAATAGTCTCAAATGCACCCCTATGGCTCAAAAAGAGAAACTCCTTATTGCATAGGTTATGATTAATTTCCCAATTTAGATACACAGGGGGGAAAAAAAACAAGTATGTTCCTGTACTAAGAGAAAATTATTCCCACGGGTCAAAAATAATCAAGAATACTGGCCCCTTTTTCCATTATCATTTGTCTTAGGTTATTGAGGACAAGTAAGGATAACATTAAAGATTCTTTTTAAAAATTTTTTCCTATTTGCTTCTCCAGTACAGGATAGCCTAAAGAGTGATTTTTCCCTCCCTACCCTTTTTCCTTCAAGAGGTGAGAGTAATTCCAGAAATATGGTAAGTCACAAGGCCTTCTGAACCAGCACAGTTCCAGAGTTAACCTGGAATAGCTGCATTACCAGTACCTGTTAGCCTTGGCTTTATTATGTATTTTCCATATTAGCTCAGTCATTATATATTTTAAAAAATGTTATATGTCCTTTTTTCTTTTCTTCAACCAGCTTTCTCCTGTGACAGGACCGCAGTCTTAATGAGCATACAGCAGACACTCTGTTAATAACGGTAGCTACAGGGTGACCAGGGTCAGGTCTTGTAAAATATATTGATCAAATCGCATTCCTATTTGATTTCCTGTTCTCCAGGAAGTGCTACATTTACTTCAAAGTTTAAACCATGGATTAAACCCAGTTACATAAGATAAAATTGCTAGTTAATTGTTCTTAGAGAATTTGGCAGGCAGGAAAAAAAAAAAAAAAAAAAAAGGCTGTTGCCTCAGACAGGAGACCTGATTCTGCAGAAAACAGAGACAAGCAGAAGTGTGCCTGGGAGTGGTAATTACGTAAAAGTACTCGTTGACTAAATGAATTATTTATTTAATTAAGCCACCTAGTTCCTGAGGAACTAGGAGAGGAGCCTCCGTGTGCCTGGGAATCTAAACACTTGGCAACTATGTTGAGACGCGATGCCGATCCTTCTCAGCCTCTGCTCCCAGCCTTTCTCATCGCTCCAGGAAAATGCCCAAAGCCAGGGCTCAGCACAGCCTGAGCAAGAAAACAATCTAGGGGACTGAAGGGGGGTGTTTACAAAATGAAGGAAGCATACGATCTAGTGCGTATATAGCAGCAGGATGCTTGAGAATGTATGTGAGATGGCTTTGGACTGGGTGGGTATGGAATATAGGATGGTTAAGGGATAATTTAATGAATAATTCAATGTTCAACATTATGGCAAGAATACTTACAGCATGGACAATTACCCTGCTGGTATGAGTTATGGCTTGTTGTTGTTATTGTTGTTGTTTTGTTTTGAAGCTGGATGTGACAATGGGTTATGATAACTGAGGTGGAAATTAGAGGATTGCTTTGATAGAACCCTGCAAAACAGGTCAAAAGTCTTGGAGATGGGAGGTGGTGAGAATGGGTTTACTATATGAGAATGGAGTATTCGTTCCTTCCCTCTCTATGTTCATGGGGTGGCAGTGTACACTTAGGTTGTACGGGTGACGTAGACTGTAGGGAGTGGCTGTAGAGTTAAGCCTCGGATTGACCTGTGGCAAAGCCACAAACAAGTATCAGCTTAGAAGGCAGAGCCCTCTTAGCATAATTCAGCTGAACTTTATAGGCTGCCTAGATCCTTCTTGAGTAGCTAATGGGCTGTGAGAGGTGCAGCAAGTGCTGCCGAAACAAGTGAAACTCTCAAGAACATTGTAACTATGTTGACCACTACCTTGTTTTTCTCTGACTATAAAATAGAGGCTCAGCTTGCTGGCTAGATCCTTCTCTACAGCCTTCTCCAGGCACAGGAGATCCACTGAGCCCCAGCTATATTCTCTTTGTCTCTCTTTTCTTTAATCCTTCGCCACCCCCTCTCAGGCTTACTGAACCCTTGGGTGTGCTGGCATGGCACAGTAGACACTAGCATCTTTGAGAAGCTGGATGAAGGTAGCCTTTTGTAACTGCCAACGTTACGTACTCTCATGACATTGTGCTCCCCAGAATCACTGGGGCGATCAGACTGCAGAGGCAGAGGCAAGAGGTAGTGCTAAAATAATAAAAATATTTATATTTATTTAAAAATATTTTTATTGATTTCAGAGAAGAAGGGAGAGGGAGAAAGAGATAGAAGCATCAATGATGCGAGAGAATCATTGATCATCTGTCTCTTTCATGCCCCCTCTGGAGACTGAGTCAGCAAACCAGGTATGTGCTCAGATTGGGAATTGAACCGTGATTTCCTGGTTCATAAGTTGATGCTCAACCATTTAGCCAGGTCAACTGGGCAAAAAATATTTATCTTTCATTTCTAATTTTTATTTTGAAATTATTTCACACAGAAGCACTGCAAAAAAATATAGATCTTTTTTTTAAAAATGGCCTTGGAACTACTGGATATCTACATGCAAAAGAGTGAAATTGAGCCCCTACTTCACACAGCATGTACAAGAATTAACTCAAAATGAACCACTGATCTAAATGTTATATCTAAAATTATTTAAAAAATTAAAAGAAAACATAGAAGTAAAGCAATTATTTCTTAGATATGACCCAAAAATCTCAGGTGAGAAAGAAAAATAGCAAAAATAGGATAGCATCAAAATCACAAACTGCTGTGCTTCAAAGCACACCATCAAAAACTGGAAAAAAAAACTCACAGAAGATAAAATATGTGTAAATCATATACTAGGTAAGGGACTTGTGCCTTTAATATTCAAAGAATTCTTGAAATTCAAAAATAGAAAAATAATTTAACAAAAATGAGCAAAGGATTTGAATAGCCATTACTTCAAAAAAAATGCAAGTGTCCAATATACACATGAAAAGATGCTCAGTATTCTTAGACATTGAGGAAATGCAAGTCAAACCCACCGAGATATAACTTCCTACCCACTAGGATAGCTAAAATTAAAAAGACAAAGAATAGAAGTGTTTGTGAGACTGTGTAGAAATTGGAGCCTCCATATTGCTGGTGGAAATATAAAGTGCTGCCGTCATTTTGACAGATCTTCAAAGTATTAAAAAGAGTGTTACCACATGGACTTGTAATTCCACTTTTAGTTATAAAACCAAAAGAAGGGGAAACATATTTCTACACAAAAACATTTATATAAATGTTCATAGTAGCATTATTCTTCCAAGAAATGAAAATATTCCAATGCTCATCAATGATGAATGGATAAAAATCATGGGATCTATTCATACAATGGAGTATTATTCAGCCATAAAAAGAAGTGAAGTATTGACACATTATATTGATTAATCTTAAAAACATTACACTAGGTGAAAGGAACCAGTCACAAAGAGACATATGTGAATGTCAAGTACAGGCAAATCCATAAAGACAGAAAGTAAGTCAGTGGTTGTGGAGGGATGAATTTGGGGGAGGGGAGGAGGAGTGATTGCTAATGGGTATGGAATCTCTTTTGGGGGTGATGAAAATGTTCTGAAATTATATAGTGGTGATGGTTGAACACTTCTGAATTGTACACTTTAAGAGAATGCAGTTTATGGTATATGAGTTATATCTCAATAAAGCTATTATTAAAAAAAAACCACAAAAATCTGATATAAAGTTTGAAAAGTCCCATATCTCTCAGGGGAGGGTTGAGGGGGTTAGAGATCAATTAAAGGACTTATATGCATGCAATCCCACCCCCCAGCACATGCCCTCAACCCCCTTACTGTCTGTGTCCATTGGTTATGCTTATATGCATGCATACAAGTCCTGGGGTTGATCTCTTATCACTGACTCCCAACCTCCCATGCCTTCCCTCTGAGGTTTGACAGTCTGTTTGATGCTTCTCTGTCTCTAGATGTACTTTTGTTCATCAGTTTATGTTGTTCATTATAATCCACAAATGAATGAGATCATGTGGTATTTATCTTTCTCTGACCAGCTTATTTCACTGAGCATAATGCTCTCCAGGTCCATCCATGCTGTTGCAAATGGTAAGAGTTCTTTCTTTTTACAGCAGCATAGTATTCCTTTGTGTAGATGTACCTTGGTTTTTTAATCCACTCATCTGCCAATGGGCCATTAGCTAAATTGTTTCCACATCTTAGCTATGGTGAATTGTGCTGCTATGAACATAGGGGTGCATATATCCTTTCCGATTGGTGTTTCTGGTTTCTTGGGATATAGTCCCAGAGGTGGAATTACTGAGTCAAATGGGAGTTCCATTTTTAATTTTTTGAGGAAATTCCATACTGTTTATCTCAGAGATTAAGAATTATAAGATTCTTTGAGATGGACAGAAAGGAATAAATGGAGGACAAGAAAGACCCTCAAAGTAGAGGAGCAGATGCTAAGCGAAATAAGTCACACAGAGAAAAACAAATCCTGTGTGATCTCACTTACATGTAGAACCTAAAAAAAAAAAAAAAAAGAACTTATAAATAAAGAGAACATATTGATGTTGCCAGAGGCAAGGGTTGAGGATGAGTAAAATGGGTAAAAGTTATTAAAGGTACAAATTTCCAGTTATAAGATAAATAAATCATCAGAAGAAATGTACAGCATAGTTCCATTACATACATGATTATAGGTAACATTTCTGTACTGTACATAGTCATGCTCTGTGTAACAATGTTTTGATCAACAAGATACAGCACATACAACAGTGGTGCCATAACATTATAATGGAGATGAAAAATTCTTTTTTTTCCTAAATATATTTTTATTGATTTTAGAGAGGAAAGGAAAGGGAGATAGAAACATCAATGATGAGAGAGAATAATTGATCAGCTACCTCCTGCAACCCGGGCATATGCCCTGACCTGAAACTGAACTATGACCTCCTGGTTCATAGGTCGACGCTCAACCACTGAGCCACATTGGCAAGGCTGAAAAATTCTTACTTCTGTGGTAATGTTGTAGTTCAATGCATTACTCACGTGCTTGTGGTGATGCTAATGTAAACAAACTTACTGCAGTGCCAGTCATGTGAAAGTATATAGCACATGCAATTATATACAGTACATAATACTTGATAATGATGATAAATGACTATGTGATTGGTTTATATATTTACTACACTGTATTTTTATCCTGATTTTAGTATGTATTCTTTTTATTTAAAAAAGGTTTTATTGAAAAAAAAAAAAAAGGTCTTTATGTTGTGTTATACCGGCAGCAGCCTCATAAATCTCATGCTTACCACATCTCTTGATTTCATCATTTTCTCTTATGTTTGATTTAATCTCCTATTCTATAAATGTAGTGTAGCCTACATTTACAGTGTTTTTAAAATCTACCATGGTATATAGTAATATTCTAGGCCTTCACATTTACTCACCGCTGACACAGGGCAACTTCAGTCCTGCAAGGTCCATTCATATTGAATATACCTTTTCTATGGTTAAATGCACAGGTACTTACCATTGCATTACAGTTGCCTACAGTATTCAGTACAGTAACATAATGTACAGGTTTTTAGCCTAGGAGCAATAGGTTGTCCCTGTAGCCATATGCACACAGGCTATAACATCGAGGTTTGTGTAAGTGCACCCGATGATGTTTGCAAAACGCAACTAAATTACCCAATGATGCATTTCTCAGAATGTTTTCCCATCATCAAATGATGCATGACTGTATTTAAAGTTACTAAGAGAATAGATCTTAAAAGTTCTCATCACAAGAAAAATATTGTAACGGTGTGGTGATAGAGAGTAAGTCAACTTACTGTGGTAGTGATGTTGCAATATGTACATATATCAAATGATTATGCTATACATGTGAAAGTACGTAATACAGTGGTATATGTCAATGGTGTCTCTGTTAAGAAATATCTGTAGTTGCCAGGAACTTGGGTGGAGGCTGGGGAGGAGGCTGAAAGAGATGAACAGGTGAAATACAGGGAACTTCTGACAAAGTAAAACTAATTCGTATGAAATAATAAAGTTGGATGCATATCATTTAACATTTTTTTCAAAAACTGTAAGTTACAACAGAAAAAATAAGCCATAATGTAAACAGTGGACTTCGGTTGATCATGACCCATCCATGATAGTTCAGTGATTATAATAAATGTACCTCAGTGTGAAGATATACTGATGGAGGGGAAGGCTCTGAACATGTAGGAACTCTCTGTACTTTTTACTCCATTTTGCTATGAAATTACTGAAACTTTTCTAAAACTTAAAAATTAATTTAAAAAATACACTAGATGACATTAACAAAAGATTAAACATTGCAGAAGAAAGAATTAGAAATTTAACAATTAAACTTTATATATGTAATAGTGTAAATGATCCAATATGAGATACAGAGAGAAAAAAGACTGAAAAAATCATGAACAGAGCTTCAGTGAGCTATACACTAGACCTACTCAATGTCCACAAATCTGACAACCTAGATGAAATGGAACCATCCCTTGAAGGACACAATCTGCCAAGAGTCACACAAGAAGAAACAGATTATCTGGATAAGCTTATGCCTCTGAAAGGGATTGAATCCATAATTATAACCTCTCAAATCATAAAGCTCTAGGCTCTGCTGGGTCCACTGGTGGAATGCTAGCAAAACATGTGGGAAGAGATTATACCAATTCTTCAGTGTCTTTCAGAGACTAGAAACTAAGGATATACCTCCTAACTCATGCCACATGGCCTGCATTACCCTCACACCAAAGCAAAATGAACACAGAAAGCTGCAGACAATATTTCCCATAGAAATAGGTGCAAAAAAAATCTTCAACAAAAATACTAGCAAGTCGAATCCAAAGCAGTATAAATAGATTTTTATAGACCAAGAACAAGTGAAATTTATCCCAGGTATACAAATGCTGGCTCAGCACTCCTAAATCAACTACATGTTATCTGCCACATCAACAGACTAAAAAAAAAAGGAAAAGAAAAATCACATGTTCATATCAACAGATTCAGGAAAAGCATTGAATAAATAATTAAATAATGAAAAAACAACAACAAGAGAAACCAGCAGATAATAAATGCCCTGAGAAAGTGGTGTAGGGCAAAGACATTACTAGATTGAATCTCAGTCCACAAACCTGACCACGGAGGAGACACAGCATTTCTTAATTTTCTTTAATCAGCCTAACTCTTGTTTTGTAGATTTCACCTTACCCATCTGCCCACAAGGTCCCTATCAGTGGTAACTCTCATCCAGCTCCCACCCTAGTTCTACAGATTTCCCTCTTGTCTTCATGTGGGCACAGGCATTAGGTCCTACATGCTCATCCATGAGGTCCCCCATCTCACATCATCCATTTGATGCATCTCTACCTAGCATCCTTAGGGCCTAGCAGGGGTCCTCAAACTTTTTAAACAGGGGCCAGTTCACTGTCGCTCAGACCGCTGGAGGGCCGGACTATAGTTTAAATAAAAAATAACTATGAACAAATTCCTATGCACACTGCACGTATCTTATTTTAAGCAGGACAGGCAGCGGTGGCAAACACACCCCGCTGGTCGGATAAATGTCCTCGGCGGGCCGCATGTGGCCCTGGGGCTGTAGTTTGAGGATGCCTGGGAGTTTCAGATAAGCTTGGGGCCCATGTGTCTAGGAAGCAGCTTCCCTAAGTGTAAGAGTTCAACTTTCTCAAATCTTGATACTTTCCTTCGATGCTTTGAGAAAATAAGGAACAAGTCCCAACTTCTTGCAGCTTCTACAGAGAGGAATCATCATTTCCAAACCTGTCCTAAAGTCATTTTTATCTTAATCTCTTCAATGAGTCTAGGTTTTAGAAAAGATTAAGTTCTTTTAGCCTTGGAAAAAGGCCTAAGGCAAAGAATATGCAAAGATTCTAGTGTCTTAGTGGGAGAAGGGAAATGAAGCAGAGGAAATACAAATCATTGGAATAAAGACACAATTTATCCTATTCTACAGACAAATAGGCAATTCAAACAGAGGTAAGAGCTGACCAGAGAATTATAAAATGTTATAGAAGAGGTGTGTTTAACCCAGACCTGAGGCGGTCAGGGGAATTTCATGGAAGAACTAATGTCTAAGCTGAAACCTGAGAGTTGAATAAGAGATCAACCAAAGAACTTATAATGCAAGCATATAGGCTGACCAGTGGACACAGACAACAGGGGGGTTGAGGGCATGAGTAGGGGTTTGGGGGGTAATGTGCGGATAAGGACACATATGTAATAACTTAATAAGGAAATTTAAAATAAAAAGAGGTAGCCAGGGAAAGGGGAATGGAAGGGAAGCTAGTGTGTGAAGTGTCTGAGGAAAGAGAAAGGCTTGGAACACCGGCATGAATTCAGTGAGTCTACAGATCACAAAATGAGATATAAGTGCTGAGTGTGAGCTTGAGAGTCATGCATAGGTTGGATCGATGCAGATGCTTGTAAGCTATAGGGAGGAGTCTGGTTTTCACTCTGTGGACAACAGAAAGCCATTAAAATGTTTGAAGCCTGGAAAGACAAAACATTTTTATTTTAAAAGATTATGTTACCCGGCTGGGGTGGCTCAGTGGTTGAGCTCCTATCTATGAACCAGGAGGTCATGATTCAATTCCTGGTCAGGGCACATGCCTGGGTTGTGTGCTCGATCTCCAGTGACGGGCATACAGGAGGCAGCCAATCAATGATTCTCTCTCATCATTGATGTTTCTGTCTCTCCCTCTCTTTTCCTCTCTGAAATCAATTACATGTATATATCGATCATGTTAGTGCTGTTGCCGGAGCAGAGTGCTTGGCTTAGTTAGGGTTACCTAACTTTCTGTTTTGGTTCCTGATCAGGGCATATCACAATCTAGTATGTGGTTGGGTGGGTGGGTGGGTGGGTGGGTGCCCCAGGAGGGGGCACATACAAAATGCAATCAATTGATTGATTGATGTTTCTCTCTCACGTCGATGTTTCTCTCATTCTCTCTCTCTCTCACTCACTCTTCTTCTTCTCTTTAAGCATGTCCTTGAGTAAGGGTTAAAAAACAAATGAAGGGATCATGTTAGTTTCAAAGTAGATAACTGAGGTGGCAGGCAGCCCCGGTGGTTAATGAACTACACCAAAAGGGGAGGGGCGCTTGCAATAACCCTCAGGAAAAAGGATAGTAGTGTGACCTTGAGAAGTAGCAGAGGAAATGACGAAAAGTGGGGATATTTCAAAAATATGAGGTTGTACAATCTACTAGATGTGACAGTGTTATATTTCATGGCATACAAAATTCCTCTGATTTAAAACATATCATTTTATATAACACTAGGAAGGAAAAATCTGCTAGTTAATAAAATATGATCCACCATTGATTTTTAGAAGTATCACAATGTTAGGATGTAAAATTTGGGAGAAATGTACTTTGAAGACTGATAAAACAAAGTAGATTGGATGTAGGAAGAGAGGAGGGAGTCAAACATGTGACTGGGCAACTGAATAAGAAATGAATGAGTAGGTAACTGAGGCAAATGTGAACATTGGGTAGGAAAGGCATGAATACGCTGCACTTCAAATGTCTGTGTGACATCCCAGTGGACATGTCTGGTAGTCAACTTGTTATGTGTCTCTAGAATTAAGTAGAGGTTCAAATTAGAGATTAAGAGATTTGGGAAATTTTCAAAATGTGCATGAAACTGATACAAGAATGAGAGAATGGTCAACAGTGTCAAATAGTGCTAAATGTTTAGGCAAAATAAAAACTTATTCATTTCAACTGGATTTTTTAAAAAAATGGGCAGTTACTGATTATAGAGGCTGGGGGAGAGTTAGATCCTCAATTGGGAAGGCAAGACAGCTGAGGCTATAAAAAAAATAATAATAAGGAATTGGAAGAAGAACCAGTTTACTGGAGAAACTGATTGTCCCAAGTAGATCCCGGGAAAGGATCTGGGGTGTTTATCTACGGTGTCCCTTGGAACGTTCAAGTAGTTGCTAGCAAAGAGGCTATTTTACGCAAGCAGGATCAAGGGCAGGCCAAGGACTGTAAAGACCAGAAACTTTAATTTCAATTTTAAGCATACACAAAATGATTCAATTAACTGCCAGAGGAATTACACCACATGAAACATATGCAGTTGCAAATCACACAGCACTTTATTACTCACAAAAGTTCCTGATGCTGCAGGTACAGTGTTGATGGGATCCCAGTGGTGCTGTCCTCTGGTGTCCGGTAGCTGGGCTGGTCCAGTCCGGATTCAGGGGGCCAGCGTTCCTCACCAGACAGCTCAGTTGCATCTCTATCGGGAGGTACTAGCCGTTCTGTTATCTGGCAGAGAGAGGAGTGTGGAGTGGTGTCACTTGCTGGATTGATAAAAGGATGTGCCTTTGTGGCTGTCTCGACAGGCAAGCACTGTTAGCTGGCCATGACCCACTTTTAAAGCCTGCTCATACCCACAGTAGTTCAGGTGGCTATCAATGAATTACATCAATGCACACATGTTAATCTCAAACAGGGCGAGGGGCTACATGTGGTTATCTGGGGAGAGTACATCACTCATACAAATGGTTATCTTAGCAAGTCACTCTGAATCATTAACTGAAGTTTAAATCCTTATCTATGGGGTACACATGATTCAGGGCAGTGGGGAATGTGTCCTTAATATCATGCTTTAAGTTTCAAGAAAGTTAACTCAAACATTTTAAAACCTTTTAAACATTTTTTAGACATTTTTAAAGAGCTTTTAAAATATTTTAAAATCTGGTGTTTAAGATAAGGACATCTTACTTACAATTATCTAAACTAATAAAAGCATAATATTAAAATTAACTGTCTCTTTGGGACAGGTAAGCCACACCCACCAGCCAATCAGAGTGGCTGTATGCAAATTAACCCAGCCAAGATGGCAGAGGCCACAGCCTGGGAGAAGCCCACAATGCACAGGCCGCAACCGCCAGGGGAGGAGCAGGGCAACGGCGATGGAGGCCTGAAATAGATTCGGTTGCAGATTACAGGCGGCAGGGTAGCCTCAGGGTCGGAGGGACCGAGCCAGCTCTGCCCTCAAGGCTGAGGCCTGGAAATAGGTGCAATCGGGGCACATAGCACACATAGAGGTGTGGCCTCTGTGTGTGCTGTGTGCCCCAATGGATTCCAGGTGGCAGGGAAGCTGGGGGCGGAGGGACATCCCCCAGGGGTCCCAAACTGTTAGAGGGCACAGGCTGGGATGAGGGACCCCCCCCCACCCCTGCCAAGTGCACAAATTTTTGTGCACCGGGCCCCTAGTTCTAATTAGAACACCCCAAAATATTCAGATTATTACCTGGAATACTTAGCTTAGATATTGCTAAGGCATAACTTTTAGCAGGAAACTGGGATTGCTTTCCATAGTATCAAAAGATGGCAATGTAGCACTAGTCTATTTGGCTCAGTGGTTAGAGTGTTGGCCCACGGACTGAAGGGTCTTGGGTTCGATATACCTCAGTTTCAGGCTCAATCCCTGGCCTCATTTGGGGCATGTGTTGAAGGCAACTAATCAATGAGTCTCTCTCACATCTATATATCTCTATCTCTTGCCCTCCTTTCCACTCTCTCCAAAATTAATGGAAAAATATCTTCATGTGAAGATTAACAACAGCAACCAAAAGATGGGAATGTATCTTTATGATTTTATTGATATGCACTTTTCTTACCCTAACATTCCTAAAACAATACCATCATGGGGTTCAATGGATAACTAAGCAGTTATGAATTTTAGGGTTTGATTTTTACTAACTCAGCACTTCTAGTTGGTATAACTTATTAACTAAAAACCAGTTTCTGACTTCCTCATTCAAGCTTTAAGTCAACAAATCCCTACAAGTATACCGAACAAGTTGATAAAGTCCATTTGGAATCAGTAAGACTTTCATACTGCATTTAGAGGCATTTGTTTTCGATGTGGCATATTTACAATAATTATGCTATACGTGCATCAGTTTTAAATGCATATATTGCCAATCAGTTCAGTTGCACAGAATTCCCCTTGAAAGGGTATTTTTTTTGTGTGTACAGCATAAATATGAGGCATTTACACCTGGATATCTCACAAATCTAAAATGTATGTCATCTTCACTCCAAATTTCCATTTTATGTAGTTACATAATGGAATTCTATTTTTTACTATTTGCTACCACATTGATGCTAATCCTTGACTTGAGAACAGTGACCATTTTAGAAAGACATCTGTGAATATAAAATAGACAGTATTTTTGTTGGGTACCAAGATACCTACAGAAAAAAAGTATACAGTTTTTTCCCCCTAAACTGCACTGTTGGAAACTTTAACAAAAATATTAGTTTTACAAGTTCTGAAGCTTGATCCCTGCCTTAGTATGTAAACCAGAAAACACAGAGAGAATGGTACCAAACTTTTAGAATAGATCCTATTTTTCTTGTTTTGGGAGTTTGGGAATAATGCAAAGAATACCTGAGTGATACAAAGCTTGAAATACAAATTCATTAACCCAAACCCCATTAGGGCAAGAATATTAAAAGGATATTGGAAGCTTAGAAGCTCCAGCACTTTATAGAAAAGATGGGGTACTCCATTTGTGTAATGCCCACCACAAATGCTTCTAAGTTGATGGAAGTTCAGTTGAACAGACCTGTGAAAGTAAATGGTTCTTGCTTCACTCTCACCCTCTTTAGATTGTTTTCACTTTGGCGTGGGCACTATTTATCTTCAGAAAACTGAAGAAGCATGCAGATGGTGGGATACCTGAAGCAAGGTAGAGCCAGTATGATCTAGAAACAGTAAGGAAACCACTTTGGTTATTCAGGCAGGAAAGTATAGCCTGAGGCAAAGGGTTGCCTCATGGGAGTTGTTTGGAAAGTGATTTGAGGGAGCAGTAACAAAGGCTAAGGTGAGTAAAACAGAGAAGAATGTGTCTGCAAGTTGATCATGACTACTGGGGACTAACACTCAATCCTGAAAATTCTTCTGAGGAGGCTTTTAAAATACATCTCATGAAAGAAATGAAAGGACAAGCACATATCTATCAGCTCTCAGTCCCCCTCTCAGATTGGGTATGACCTGTGATAAATGCCAGGTCAAGAATTGCATCCGGGCCATTGACTCTCCTGCTCTTCCGGTCTGTAGACACTGTGTACTGTAAATCACTATGGACATTCTGAGCTATTGCGTCAAAGAATCCCTGGGGAGGTGCCATGCTGTACTTGCATAAACCTATGTAAGACTGGTCTCCACAACATTGCTTGGTGTAAGAGAGGGCCTAAGGGGATTTGATGTACTACCCAAGAGTGCACCCCTTTCACTTCCCAGGTCCACTTGTACCCACTAGTAGGTTCAGCCCTTTTGGTGGTTGCCAGTCACAATACCTGAAAGAGCCTGAGATTATTAATGACAGACCTTCTTGCCTAGCTGATCTCAAAGCCATAGCCAATATCATCACCTCCCTCCTCTGTCAAACTCCCTAAGCCAATTCAGCTGGTCTAGGACTCTTGACTGTTGTTTCAATCCTGGCCTTTACCTTCTAAGATCTTACATCTGTGATGGTTGGTTTTATGTGTCAACTTGACTGGGTCATGGAATGCGTAGATCAAACATAATCCTGGGTGTTCCTGTGAGAGTGTTTTTTGATGTGTTTAACATTTAAATCGGTAGACTGAATAAAGCAGATTGCCCTCCCTACCATGCATGGGTCTCCTCCAATGAGGTGAAGGCCTCAGTAGAACTCCCCTGAGCCAGAGAGAATTTCTCCTGCCTGACCGCTTTTCAGTCTGGGACACTGATGTTTTTCCTGCCTTTGGAAAGGGTCTTCCTGGGTCTCCAGCTGCTTGTCCACTGACTGAGCTACATCATTGGCTCTCCTGAGCCTGCAGCTTGCTAAAGGAAGATCTTAGAATTTGTCCTCTGAAGAGCCCTGAGTAATACACTATCCATAGTGGACTTGTCCTTGTGAGTCATGATTGCCAAATTGCCCACTTACAGTGACCTCAGACACCGAGCATGCCTTTTTGTCCTCTACCCTGTATCTCTCACACCTCTTCTCCTTATTCTTTATGCCACTGTCTAACTACCTAATGAGTGATTTCCCTCTTCAACATTCTCAGGAAGTTGTTTAGCTTCTGCCTAGGAAATTGCAGAGAAAAGCATCTCACTTGTAAGATAGCTAACCTATCTCCCAAAAGCTCTATTAGAGATTGCCTCCTTACAGTATTCCAAAATCTGTTTCCTGAAACTTTGACCTATTACGACTCTGATCTATCTGGGGCAACATGAAATAAGTCTAATCCTTCTTCATAGTAACAACTTCAAAAACACCTTAAAAATAGAAACCATGCTTTTCCTTCAAGCTAAAGATATCTCACGTTTCCTCATATAATGTTAAGGCTCCCAGTTCTCTCATCTCTTCACTTGCTTTCCTCTAACACAGGCCGGGTATCGGTGGCCCTTTTAAACAGTGTTACCCTGAAGCGAGCCCAGAACGCAGCTATAGCCTGACTAATATAAAAGAAAAAGGGACTATTCTTGTGTCTAGAGAAGGATGTGCCACTTTGATCAGCTCTGTGTGAGACACAGCTTTTTATCCTCTGACAATGCCATTTCCTGCAAGTAAACATCCCCAGTCTCACTGTATAGCCTCCCCAGATACAGATGTAGCTAGGAATTTTTCAGTCTTCACAGTCACATGCAATAATGGTAAACTCTGGCCACCTGTCTGTGGGATCCCCTCCCAATCTCCTAGCACTTGTTTCAGGAGATAGAATAACAATCGTTGTGAAATGGAACATGTGCATCTTATTTCAAGTATCCCCCACATAGCTACACAAAGCTACCTCTGTAAGTGAGAACAGCTGGCTTGGGTCTCACTGGCTGGATATTGTCATTCAGAGCCTGTGTCAATATTTCCTTCCACCCAATATTGCTTAGCCAGTAAAGAGAGACACTAACACAACCCTATTTCTCCCCATGGCAGAATCGCAGGCAAATCCTTGAAGTCAGTCAATCCCCCTCTCCGAATAGGTATGGCCTGTGGTAAATGTTATCAATCCCTTTTGACCATAATTTGACGAACTGAAGGGTTTAATTTTGCTTACAAGGATGAGGAAGTGTTCTGCCCGTTGAATGGTAATGAAGTTTCAATTGGACTTCACCAAAGACAATCAAAAAATGTACAAATAAGGTCAGAACACCTCCTTGATTTGGAAGACATATGTAGCTATGGGCAATGCTCTCTGTGTAAGTTCTAATTTGTTCAGATATTTAGGGGTGGGGGAAGAAAACATACCAACTTATTTTAACTCCTATTTTGACACAGACTTAGATCTAGAGAAATATTATAAAGAGAACACAGAGAGTTCACATAAACTCCACAGCCAGAGCCTCCCGTTAAAATACCCACATTAGTAATGGGACATTTGTCACAATCAATAAACCAATGTTAATACATTACTGTTAATTAAAATCCATACTTTATTCAGATTTCATTAGTTTTCTCCTAATGTCTTTTCTCTGTTTCAGAATCTCATTCAAGACATCACATGCCATTTAGTCATCATCTCTTCTTAGATTGTTGCCTTTGTGTTTCTCAGACTTTTCTTGCTCTTTTTATGGCCTTGAACTTTTTATTACTGATAAGGTATTTGTAGAATATACCTCAAGTGTGATTTTTTTTTTGTCATTATTAGACTGGGGTTGTGAGTTTGGGGGAGGGAGAATATAGGGATAAATTGCCATTCTCATTACATCATATCTAGAGTACATACTATCCACTTGAGTTATCACTGTTGATGTTGACCTTGATCACCATGCTAAGGGACCAAATTTGTTGCTATTTTAAAAGAACCAAATTTAGGAACTATGTCTTATATAAATAATATCTTAAAACATTTGTATGCAGCACTGAAGGTGTTGGGAGCTATGCTTCTCCCCCTTGAGGGTGAATATATGCAAAAAAATGTTGTAATTCTGTGTGGGCTATTTGTCTATTCTCACCATTTATTTATTCATCCAATCATTAATTATTATCAGCATGCATTGTGCATATTTAGTTTATAACCATGGTTATAATCAAATGCTATTTTATTTATTTTGCTGCTCAGATTATATCAGATTTGGCCATTAGAAACTATTTCAGTTGGCCCCTATGTCCCTTTAATTTAACTCCATCATTGTGTGTGCGTGTGTGTGCGTGTGTGTTTGTCCATTTCTGTATATTCTGACACTACAAGATACTTCAGGCTCATCTTGTATATTTCTTGCTTTGGTCCTATAATCATCCATTTCTACAAAGTACCCTGGTTCTTATTATTGGAAAATGATATCCGAGACCATTATCATTGTGCTAGAAATGCTCATTGCTAATGGGGCATCATTGCTTCTAGTTCTTCTCAACTACAGAGCAAGGAAATATATGTGTATACAACAAATACATATATATCTACATGTTATTATTTATTTACCTATCTGTATAGATACAAATATATTAAGTAATATGATCTTTAATTAATGAAATATAACTTTTTAGGTCAAACTGTATGAGATTGCTATTTTATATGTCAAAACATGCTCAATTTTAAATAGTCAATTTAATACATATATTTTAAAAAGCATAAAACAAAAAAATGTACAGGTTAACAAATATCCATGTACTCAGTTAAAAAGGGAAAAAAATGCATTGCCAAAACATATCCCTACCATGGATTTCTCCCTAGAGGTAACTACTCTTTGAATGTTTGTGATGATTATTTTTCACTCACTTTATCTATAAAGTAAGCTTCAACACCTAAGTATGCATTTCAGAAATATACAGTTTTTTCTGTTTTTACTTTTATGACAATCTATATATATAAAAGCCTCAGCAACCATTGCAACCAAATGGACAACCGAACAGGCTGTATGGGGTGACCAGGCTGACAGGGGCTTTGCGAGGGGTGACCAAACAACCAAGAAGCAGGCTACATGGGGTGACCAGGCCAGCAGGGGGGTTTGTGAGGGGTGACCAAACGATGGAGCAGCAGGCTGTGTGGGGTGACCAGGCCTGCACAGGGGCAGTTGGGGTGACCAGGCTGGCAGGAGGGGGGGGGAAGTGAGAGGCAACCCGGCCAGCAGGGGAAGGGGGAAGGCAGTGAGGGGTGACTAGGCTGGCAGGAGGGAGGGAGGAGGCAGTTGGGAGTGACCAGCCTGTTGGGGGAACAGTTAGTGGTGATCAGGCAGGCAGGCAGGCAGGTAAACAGTTAGGAGCCAGTGGTCCTCGATTGTGAGAGGGTGCAGCTGGGCTAAAAGGACCCCCCCCCATGCATGAATTTCGTGCACTAAGCCTCTAGTGGAATTATAATACATGTAATATTTTGTATTTTGTGAAATTCTTTGTGTGTTATATGTAGCTGTAATTCATTTTTATTGTGTGTAACAATTTATGTAAATGTGCAATAATTTGTTTATCCAGTTTACTATTGAGTGATATTCAGTAATATTGTCTTGACTAGAGAATGAAGGTGTAGCATAAGTATATTTTGACTGATGTGATTTCTTGGTATCATAGAACTTCGAATTCATCGATATTTTAAAAGAGACAAAATTAGGACTGCCTCTGATTTAAACAATGTCTTACAACACATAAACACCAGGAAAACTTCTGATTATAATTTGGCCTCTCTAGTAATACTGCCTACAGAGAAAAAATTATGAAATCCATGACAAGTATTCCAGTTTTGTGACAATTAGACTTACTGTGTGTGGAATAAATTGGTAGTGTGTTTTCATATGTCTATCTCAGGGGTTTGGTTAGTCAGTCCAGCTCAAAGAAACAAATCTCCATTGACATATTGATAAAATCCAACTCATGAGGCCTCTTGAGAGTCAAGCAGACCATTTCCATAGGCAGGTGTATCCTGCTCTCTTTCAACTGTGAACATAATCAAGCAAGAGTCTAATTTCCCACTTGAACTCATACAATATCTAACTTATATGATCCCAACTATAGGAAAATTGAGTAAGACAATTCAACAAAAGTGTCTTATTCATAAGGATTTTTATATCTTTCAACCAATCTATTCTTTTCATAATTTACTCATTTTTTACTCATCCTAATTTTGTTATTGTCTGTCATAGAGTTTTGTTTTTTTAGCACAAAATTCAAAATACAGCATTAAGAAAGCTGCATTAAAGATTTAAAAGAAGAAATAGACAACTATATTTCTAAAAGTCCTGCATGTGTTCAAAATACCTCCAGGGGTTGCATTTAATTCAGAGAAGATTAGATGAAACCTTCTAAAATCAATTTCTAATCATATAGCTCCTCTCTACTCTTACAGTATTTATTATATAGCTCTTTTGTTAATGTCATTCTATATTTCTCTCCCAAACAAAATCACATGACGTTTATGTTAACCACCCTAACATTTTTCATTTCATACGAATTTGTGTTAGAAAAAAGCAAAAACAGTTCACCTTTAAAATAAATTGTATGGGAGGCTTTTATTTGAATCCTCCCTAAATACGCTTTGATTATTTTTATAACAAATTTTGGGAAATGAAAGACTAGAAATCTATTTTTTAAACTCCTCTTTCTCATATTAGGCTCTTCCATTGCATGGATTTTACAGATATAAACAAAGTTTATGAACCTTATCAGAAAAGTTTAATATACTTCAAGCGTTTAGTCCGTTTCTGGGATAATTTTATAGTCTTCTTAGAAAGCTTCCAAGTTGGAATGAAAGATGAGAAATGACTTGGTTCAGGGTAACTGTCAATCACCATATATTGCCATCTGCTGGGAAGATTGAGCACTGCACTTATGTACAGGACCACAAGCAAATAGGGGCTTGGGAGTGGGGAGTGGGGAAAAGCAGTATTAAATTAATTTGAAAATACCAATTTTATTAAATAAATTATGTCATGTGATTACCTTAGGTTAAACTATTATTATCGTTCAATAGTTATATTCAATGGTCCTTTAAAAACAAACAAAAAATATACTTCCCATAAAAGCAGATACCGTTCTCTACTGTGCCAGTTTTTCAGTCACCAGAAGTTATGCCTGGCATAGTTTCCAGTAAAATAATAAGTAGTATTCAAGTGTTGAGTGATTGAATGAATTAATGGTAACCACTTTATCCAAGAAGTCAACATATTTCCTATGGCAATTTGAGTGAAAAGCATTAGCTAATTGTAAGCACTCTTAGTTTCTACTCTAGTGTTCCACAGACTAATTTACAGAAAGATGCATATAAAATAATATTACCAGAAATGCAATGAGATTTGATAAATATCTTAACCCTATAAAATATTTTGAGATGATTAAAGATGTTTATGAAATAAAAAGGACACACATTTGTGAAATTATGTGATTAAAGTGTCCATTTGCATTATGTCTAAGCCCAATGAACTTTAGACAGACCCACAATATTATTAGTGACTTGTTTATAAGTTTATGGCTTTGAGACTACTGTAGACTAGGATATAAATAGAGAATAAACTATCAAACATATATGAGTTTAGAAATGTTTGTTTTTAAAATTTATAACGCGAATGCTTTGAATAAGAACGAGGCCAATAATTCGTCTACAAGTTTTGCAGTCTTTACAACCAGATCTTAATATAGGACTTAGCATAGAGTAGACACAAAAGTATTTATTGCTATTTGAATTTAATTTAGATACTATATGTAAATATTCAATGCAAGTAATATGTGCAAAATTATTTACATGCCCTTTCCATCAAAAGAATATACAAGCTTATTGAGAACAGACATTTGTTTGCTTTACATACCCAACAATCTGCTTAGTGCTGATAAACAGTAAAAAAGTGCTTATAATTCACACTTAACGAAAAGAGATTATAAAATATTAGGGGCCTGGTGCACGAAATTTGTGCACTGGGGGGGGGGTCCTCAGCCCAGCCTGCCCCTCTCACATATTGGGAACCCTCAGGGGGTGTCCTACTGATGGCGTAGGCTCACTGCATGCTCCTCTTGGGGAGCAGGCCTAAGCTGCAGTCTGGCCTCTCTTTGTGGGAGGTGACCAGGCTAATCAGGGGAAGCCACCAGCCCCATCACCCCACTGGTACAGCCACTGGCAGCCACCACAGCCACCAAGGTGTTTTCATCAACATGGACTCCAGTCCCTTCATCATGAAGAAATGACAACTTTCTTTAGGCATTTTCAAAATGTGTCTTTCATAGGATATGACATTTCTTTCTTCCCTTTTATTTTATCCTCACCCTAGGATATGTTTCCATTGATTTTTACAGAATGTGGAAGAGAAGGGAAAAACAGAGAGAAACATCAAAGTGAGAGGAACACTTCGATTGGTTGCCTCCTGCATATGCCCTGACCTGGGCCCAACCAGGGAAGAGCCTGCAACCTAGGTACATGCCCTTGGTCAGAATTGAACCCAGATCCTATAGTCAGCAGGCTGAGGCATTATGCACTGAACCAAACCGGCTAGGGCAGGATGTGAAATTTATTAGCCCTCCAGCAGTGGACCTTCATTTTTATTCTCTAAGAGTGTGGTGGAAAAACCCTAGATCACATTTTTGGATTCTTATTACCCAAGTTACTAAGAATATTACCAGTGGCATACAGGGAGCTTAGCTAATGAGTGGTAAGAAAAGGTGTTTCCTCTGTAGTTCACTCTGATCACCAGCTCCACTCCTGCCCCTCCAATCCCAGCTCCAGCCCTGTCCAGGCCTGTAACCTCTGGCCAAGGATGCAGGCCTGGGCAGAGGACCCCCCAGACCCCTGTGATCACTGGCTCTGTCCCTTCCCAGTCCTATAGTAGCTGCCTGAGGCTGAAGGCCTGGGCAGAAGATCCCCAATCCCCTCTGATTGCCAGCTTCACAGAGCCCAGGCCCATGTGATCACCGGTTCTGATCCTGCCCCTGCCATTACCAGCTCCTCCCCTGCCCCACTACAGCCTCTGGCCAAAGCTACAGGCCTGGGAAGGAGACCCCCAGGTCCCTGCTTTGTCGGCTCCACCTGTCCCCAGACCCCTGTGATCGCAGACTCTGCCCCTGCTTCTCGATCGCTGGCTCTGTGGAGTCCAGGCCCCTGCAATCTCTGACCTTGCCCCTGCCCAGGCCTGAGGCCTCTGGCCCAGGCCTTATGCCTGGGTAGGGCACCCTCATATCCCTCTGATCACCAGCTCTGTTCCTGCCCCCTCGATCACCAGCTCTGCCCTTGCTCATACCTGAGACCTCTGGCGAAGGCCTCTGGCCTGGGCAGGAAACCTCCAGCCCCCTCTGATCGCCTGTTCTGCCCCTTGGGCCCCCTCTTCTCCCCGTCACCTGCCTGGCTAACAAGCCTGACCATTTCAGTGGCAGGGCTGAGCCAGACTGGGCACCGCCATCTTGTGGCTATGGGGGCAGCCATATTTGTGATGGAGTGATGCCTGATTTGCATATTACTCTTTTATTAGATGGGATGTTAAGAAGTTAACACAGACTTCCCTTACCATGGGGCTAGATAAAGTATTCAGCTCCCTTTTGGTTATGGAATACTGTTATTTTTTTTTTGAAATTTATCATTTCACATATTGGTGAGATACAATAAATACTGAAACTTAGTTTGATCAAGGTCATATAACCAGAAAGATATAAAACTCAGTTCCAAGTTCGCTTAGAGTCACCCCCTTCTCCTCTACCCCTATCCCATCCTCACTGCTCCATCCCACTACACCTCAGGCCCCAATCACACTGCTGCCCAATGGTTTTAGCAGGCACTGAATCATACAATTTCTGCTCAGCCAAACTCCTTCCTATCTTCATAGCTTCTCCCCTTAGAAAGCAAGTATGTGCAAGAAATAGCTAGTGAGCATTAGAATAGGTGTATGGGCAAGTTGTATAGCACTGAGGCACGATGAACTTTCCTCCATATCCTAGAAATTAAAAAACCCAACCTCCTTTTATTCAAAACATTGATTGGCCCCTAGAGAAAGAGATCATGCATTTCAAGCAGATCATTCATTCACCTTCACACTCTGGCACGAAAGGGCCTGGTTAAAATGCAATGAAAACCTGTATTACAGGAAACATGCATGTATAACGTCTTAGATATTTAGAAGATCCAGACCAAATTCTGTCTAGTGGCAATGCTCCCAAAATTTACAACCCCCCTGCCCAGCGCAGCTTCCGAAATCCTATGACCAAAATTATATGTTTGTTCGTCATGGTCCCCACCCCTTCTTCCTGGTGAGCTCAGGTCTCTGGGCAAAGGTAAGGGACTGTCATTTCTCAACCCCAAGCTACCCCTTCCCCAACCACATGATATAATTCTGTGCATCCTGAAGGCACTCAATGCATAGCTGACAAATTAATGTGATGCAAGTGTTTCAAAATTGAGCTTTAGTTACCTAGACAAGTCCTGTGAATGTAGATAGTGAACTGAGAAAATTAAGCATTTTGAAATAAAATGATAGAGTATGGCAAGGAGTGGTGGATGAGAGAAATCAAGTTTTCTAGAAAAAAATAAAAGACTCTAGGAACTTAAGTTACCTTAATATCTCTTTGGTTCCAGTGCATGTATAAAGCTTAAAACTGAAAATTTACACTGAATTGATTCTTTTTGTGTATTGACAGAAGTTTGTCTATTCCTGTATTCCTTAGGCTGTGAAGTGCTAAGTTGTAACTATTGTCATCGATTAGGAGAGTATTAGATGAATTACTTACAAGCAAGTGTCATACCATTAACCAAAGAGTGTGGGGGTATTTTTAGCTTGATCCCCAAGAAAAAAATGAATCTCATTCAAAAGGTGCTAAATAAAACCTTTTTTGAGATTAAAGAGAAGAAAAAGCTAGAATGAGCAGTGAGTGAATCATCAGAGTGTAGTTGATGGGAAAGAAACAGGACTGAGTACTCGCATGAGAACAAGGGCTGCAGAGCTAAACAAACAAAATTCCCAAGGACACAAGAGGAGCAGGCAGCAAGTGTTGCTGAGCGCTACTGGAGGGAAACTAGACGGTTAGAACTCAGAAGCCGCTTGTCCCTGCCTCTGGGGATGAGTATATTCCTGGGTGAAACCACACGCGGAAATAGAGTGCCTTAGTAACAGTGTCGTGAGCTGCAATAGCATTTAAATACTGTGGCTCTGGCAAAGCGCTGTGCAGACGCTAACTTGAGGCACATCTCCTGTTGTGATATTATTTTGATCTGTGTGTCTTTTTAAGTTGGGTAATATTCTCTCATGAAGGCTTGCCTGCCCTGGCTTCTCTGACACACTCATTAAAGGCTGGCTTTTAATAAATATCCCATGTGAGTTCTACACTTCTGGGGCCTTTATCCTAACCACCCTACTAAGAAATAGTTACAAGTTCACAAATGCCTGTAGTCAAGTTCTATACTGGCATTTAATCACAGCCAGGTCTTTTTTTTTTTTTTTTTTTTTCTCATCTGGGACAGACTGGAGGTGTCATGCCTCTGAAGCAGACCTCCATGATGTGTTTTGTCCTTGAGGCGTGGACCTCTCTCTGAGATCTCTCTGATATACGTGCCAAGTCAGAGTCCATTTCACTTTTGATCTGCTAGCACTGGTGAGAGCCACGGTGAGTATTTCTCGGAACTGCCCTTTATTTTGTCAGAGATCTTTGGTGAGTGCATTCTGTGTGGCTGGTGTCAAATCAGCCGTTCATTCAACTGCTATTTTGAGAGCTTACTATCAGCTAAACACCACACTGGGGCATGCGCAAAGATGACACAAGGCTGTGTGTGCTTCACATACAAAGAATTCAGAATGTAAAATTTAAAATTCAGAATTTAGAGACACATGAACGAGAGGAAGGAAGAAGGTTTGTTCTGCCCGAGGGAGCCAGGCAAAGCTTTATAGAGAGCTGGGCTCTTATTCTGGGTCCTAAAGGATTTTTTTAAAAGCTAATTTTGGCATTTAAGCTAATTAGATACAGTAAGGGGAGGGAGAGAATGGTGCAAGGGGGAGTAAAAGGCTCACAGTGCATCAGTTAGAATCAGACTGAGCCTGGCCTGCATGCTCAGTGGTTGAGCATCGACCTATGCACCAGGAGGTCACGGTTCTATTCCCGGTCAGGGCATATGCCTGGGTTGTAGCTCCATCCCTAGTGTGGGCAGGTGCAGAAGACAGCCAATCAATGATTCTCTCTCATCGTTGATGTCCTATCTCTCTCGCCTTTCCTCTCTGAAATCAATAAAAATACAGTTTTAAAAAAGAATCAGACTGAGCTGTGGGTGACAGGCATCAACAAACTAACTGAAGTGAGAGTGCAGAAGCAGGCAGTCCAAGTCATCTGGTAAACAGATTCTGCACCTCTAAGTCCTCAGGGCCTTCCACTTCTTCTGCTTGGCTGCTTAACTTTGCATGGATGCCACTACTGAGGTCCAACCAAGACGGATGGCTCAGACCCAACAATATGTTCTCACTCCAGCCAGAATAAGGGCAAGCAAGTTCAATGGATGCCTCTCACTATCTTTAACTCTCTTCCGATGATCTCTCGTTCATCCCCAGACACCCACTCACATTCTGATGGTCACATTCAAGATTATTCAGTGTAAATTCCTGCATACACTCCATAACTTCCATTGCATTCTGCTCACTGGTTTCCACAACTTAATTTGTCTATGTACTTCTTTTAAGGCATCCCCAGCATTTTGGCTTTTCTAATCTTACTAACTACCCTTAATTTACTCAAGTTTCCAGTAGACGCCTTACTTAACTCAAAATCTATTGTCAAACATTATAATCATCCTTTGCCTATGCCCCCAACCTACCTGCTCCCCCGAAACTGTTATGTTCCTTTAGCAAAACCAGTCTTGGTTAAATTCAACTTTCTGCTGTCCCCGAATCTGCTCCTATTTAGCTGAATATAGTTGGAGAAAAACAACTATATAAATTATTCTCACCGTTAATAAATAACAAACAGTAAGCAGGCCTTTGCACAACCCAGCAGTTCCACTGGAGTGCCTTTAGCCCATTTACTCTTTCCATCTCCTAGAGCCTATATTACATCTAACCCTGTACCCTCAAACCTCCACCCTTCCTCTTCCATCCTCTTTCTCAGCTGATGGCCTCTGACCCCCACCACATGGTCTCGCCTGCCTGCATCAGCACCCATCTTCTCTGCCTTGCTGACCATTCATCTCCTGTCCACACGTGGTCCTTCTTGATAGTGAGACCTGTCCCTCTGTCCCCAGTAAACATCCCTGCCCTCTCTCTCAGCAGTATTTTTCCTTCTACCCTGGTTCATTCCCCAAAGTGATTTCTTGACCCCAACTTCCCCATGAGCTACTGACCCCATTTCTCTGCTGCTCTTTATATAAAAACTGCTCTTTGGATATAGTAGGCAAAATTCTATAGTGACATTGGCTTTTTGCTTTGTCTGGAATTCTCTTCCTCTGAGTATCTTCCTGCCTAACTCCCTCATCTCTTTCAAGACTCTGGTTAATCACCCTCTCAACGAGGCACACTCAAACAACCCTATTTCAAATTATCACAACTCATTCCCATGTCTGCCTCCTCACTTCCCTATCCTGCTCAAACTTTTTTGATGGAATTTATCATCTTATCAGATATATGAGGATTTACCAGCTTGTGGTTATGTTTTATCTCCCCCAACTAAAATGTAGGTTTGAAAAGGACAGAAATTGCTTAAAAATCCCATGTGCCTGGAATAGTTCCTGGAACATATTGTAAACTCAATAAATATTAGTTTAACACATGGAGTTGACTTTCAATTTCTAAGTCTTAATGTTCAGATGGAATAATGTGCTTACTGGTATGAGGTAAAACTCTTGATTTCAAGTGGCATAAGTCTAACTCCAGCCAAGTCAAGAAGAACAGTCTGTTTGTTTGATTTTTTTGGTTTGGTTTGGTTTGGTTCCTGTAACGAGGTGGGTCAGGATGTATGGTAGTTTGTTTCAACTGATTCCAGGTCCTTAAGGAAGACCAGCAAGTTTAGATCTTCATCTTTTTACTCTCTTCCTTTTTGCTTTATTCTCTGGGAAGAGTTCCCTCTTAGGGAAGTGGTCTCAAGAAGTTTTGGATTAACATGATCTTTAGATTCCCCAAATCACAAAGACATCTCAAAAGTTCCAGGTAGGACACACTGGGTCAATAAATGAGCATGTGACAGTGATCTGTTGGGCCAGGCCTGGGTCACAGGCCACTCCAGCGAGGCACAATCAGAGTCAACTCTTCAGGGTCATGTGACTCTCTCAGGCTAGGTAGAAAGAGGAAGAGGTGATCTCCCTAAAATACAATGCTGGACAGACAAATATCTACTCCAGAACCAAAGGAGATCTGAGAGACATTGATTTTTGTTTCTTTCTTATTTTTTCACATGAATTTCAGCCTGCAGAAAATCTAACATTAAAAAATAAGCAAACAACAACAACAAAACTATCCTTCTTTGAGTAATACCCTTTTCAAATTGGGAACATGCCCCATCAGAAAGGATTCCAAAAGTTTTTAAATCAAAACTAAACAATATTTTAAATACAGTTCACAATTTCGGGGGGGGGGGGAGTTAAGCATAGGAAAATATTAAGCAAAAGATGTAACATTCTTCCTTAGCAAAAAAAAGAGAAAAAAAGAAAAAATTGTCTTCCAAACTTTCAATAAAATATTATTATAAAATGTAATTAGGTTGCACAAGAATTAGCTTGCTATCAAGTCCTTTATGCTCTTAGGTTTTTTTCACTTGTATATGTCTCTATGCCTATAGGTAAGTTAATAAAATTTAGGTAATCATATTATTAAACAAGGCAAAGTTTTAGAATGTTCAAATAGTAATAATTAGGTATAAAGTGACTTTAAGAACATACGTCTGAATTTCAACAAGATTTAAAAAATAATTTATTAAAGTAGCATTTTATCTAGCTTATTTGTTTACTAGTTATTAGTATGTATAAGAGAATTGCTTACAATTAGTACATTGTTAGCATTCTCTGATCAACAAAATAACATTGAAATAGAAGGCACTTATTTCTATATACATGACTATTTTATCTTTAAAATTAAACAAGGTATTTATTTTTAAATACTTTTAAATTAATTCTTCCATGAAATATATAACCATATTATAAAGGTCATAATTTAGACTGTAGAGGGCTATCCCATTAATTAAAATTCTATTTATACACAAAATAATTTTAACTTTAAAATAGTCTCAATAAGTTTCTGTGCCTTAAAGATTAAATATAAATCATAGTTGAATATGTAAAAAATTATTATGGAGAAAATCTAATACTATGTTCATGTACCTCACTCTAAGTAACAAATACTTATGATTTGGAAACTTTAACCCTGCCCCACTTTTGGAATTTTTTTCTTTACCTTCATATCTTTGAATATAATAGTATCTGGTATTATACAATGACGTGTGATAAAGAGATATGTATTTAGTGAATAACCAGAGTTTGAATTTCAATTCAAATCCTCTCTATCCATGTAGTCTTGGATACTTTATCTAATCTCTTTAAACGTCAGATTATCTAAACTAATAAAAGCGAAATATTAAAATTAACCGTTT
>PVJC01019850.1:0-29774 GCA_004026665.1 Murina feae | reverse complement strand
CTGCCACCTCTTTCCCGCTTCCTGGTGCCCTCCAACCCTGCAGCCTCTTTCTCACTCACTGGTCCTGGGTCCTGTGCTGTTCCACCCTGCAATCGCTCTGTGCACTCGGGAGGTCCTTCATGCCCCGCCTGTGCCCTCTCACAGTCTGGGACCCCTCTGGGGATGTCCACCTGCTGGCGTGCCTGACCAGCCTGGGTAAGGGGCTTTAAAGCTGCCCACAGCTCCCATTGACCCAATGTTCCAGCAAGGCTGGCTGGACACAGGTTCTGGGGTTTATCTCCTATAATTGATGCTGTTCCTTTAAGGGCTGGGGTTTGTTTATCTTCTATAATTGATGCTGTTCCTTTAAGGGCTGGAGTTTGTTTATCTTCTATAATTGATGCTGTTCCTTTAAGGCGAGGCCTTTTACTCAGGAAGCCTCCTCTGCCTCACCTTGCGGCTTCTATAATGAAACAATTGTTACTCTTAGACTCAGGCCCGGCTTCAGCTCCTTATGTTGCAAATGTGTTGCAAATGTGTTTTGCTTCAGGCAAGGCTAAGCGAGTGGAGCGCAGGTAGTTTCCCTTTTGCTCCGCTGCCTAAACGTTTACTCAGGTCCGTGAGTGGCGGCCGCCATGTTGGCTGGGTTAATTTGCATACAGTTGCTCTGATTGGCTGTTGGGCATCCCGGAGAAATGGTTAATTTTACTATTCTGCTTTTATTAGTTTAGATATTAGTTATAAAATTAAGGAACAAATTAAATGGAATAAAATCTTCATATATTATATATAAAATTAAGGAACAAATTAAATGGAATAAAATCTTCATACATGATGTGGTGTATGGTAAGTGAAGGATAGTGTTCTGAGCAGCCTCACTACATTGTAAATTAAAGCAATGAAGATAGCAATACGATCTGTCAATATCATAGGTTGTACTGTATTGGTAAGTATGTAGGCAAGGTAAGACCACAAAAAATTTGTCTTTCTGAATTAAAAACATAGCTACAACACTTACGAGTGCTACCAAAATAACTTGTTTTCAAAACTTGTTCTCTGAGATTTCATAAAAATAACTGAAATAACACTTGAAGACATTCTAGAAATTGATAGTCAGAAGCTAATCAAAAAAGGCATGTTGCTTGTCACATCATCCATATAGCAGGGTTTCCTAGGCAAGAGAAAACTGATGGGGACCCACTTCTCCTAATGAAATGTGGCTTTATTCTTTTATAGTTAATGAAAATATGTAGATTTTTTTACTGGGTGCTGAGAAATGCATATTGGAAGAGAAAGAATCATTTTTACTCCCTTTCCTCCATTTAGTTCCTTTAGCAGTGAATTGAATCTTTAGGTATAAGAATGAGAGACTTCAGCATTTTTTGAGTTCTCTAGCAACCAGCTAAGAGACTTCTTAACCTCTATTTCAATGTGTCAAAAATATATATAGCAGGATATATGGAGGGATAAAATTTTACTAGGGAAAAAAACCATTGGAGATTAATTTCTCTTCTTTCATGCCCCAGATAAAATATACAAAAGGAGCAAAGTCCCAGGTAAATCAAAACATGATTCCCACTACAGCACATGTTACAGAATGAAAAATGACTTTTCCCTTCTCTTTGTTTTTTAGATAATATTTCTAATGAATGGGATATATTAGCATTATAGTAATCCTAAAGTATCATTTTTAACACTTAGTTATATAATTACCATATTTTCCAGTGTATAAGATGACTGGGCATATAAGATGATCCCCAACTTTTGAGAAGATTTTCCTGGGTTAAAAAGTCATCTTATATGCAGGAAAATGCAATAAGTAAAGATTAAAAAAAGAAATATAGATTATGGTGATTCATAAATTATTACTGCATTTTAAGGTAACTTTTCATTAGAATTAGGTAACCTATAAAATGTGTATTAGTATAAATCAATAAAACCATGTAAAAATGGATGAATTCCATGCAAACTTGTGATTATATGGTGCCTAACATAAACTCTGCTAATGTTGTGGAGTGCAAAAACTTTAATCTACTAAAAAATCAAGAAAAATAATATAAGGTATAAGACTATTATTTTTAAGTTCATGCCAGGTGTTTAAAAATAATGTTAATTTTATTTTTTTATTTTTTGAAGTATTGCATATTTCTTCATTTCCCTCGTTGACCCCTCCTGGACCACTCTGACCCCCCAGAACAAGCCCCCACCACCCCAGTGTCTATGTCTATTGGTTATGCTAATATGCATGTATGAAAGTCCCTCTGTTGATCTCTTATACACCCCCACCCACCCCTGTCTTCCATATAAGGTTGGACGGTATGTTCCTTGTTTCTTTGTCTCTGGATCTATTTTTGTTCATCTGTTTATGCTGTTCATTATAACCCACACTAGAAGCCCATTGCAGGAAGATTCCTGCAAGAATAGGGCTTCCTGAGCCAGAGCGAAGCAGAGAAGGGAGCGAAGCCTTGGCAGGCTTCGCTCCCTTCTCTGCTGCCTCAGCTCCCTTCCTTCTCTGCCGCTTTGCTCCCTCCTGTCTCCACAGTCTCAGCTGCCTCGCTTCCTCCCATCTCTGTTGCCTCACTCCCTCCTGTCTCTGCTGCCTCGCTTCCTCCCATCTCTGATGCCTCACTCCCTCCATCTCCACTGCCTGGATCCCTCTCTTCTCTGCCTTTGGCTCCCTTCTGCAGCACTTGGCTTCCATCTAGGCTGACTTCAGTCTTTGTTCTGAGCCTGTGTATACAAATTAACCACCATCTTGGCTGGGTTAATTTGCATATAGTCGCTCTGATTGGCTGGTGGGTGTGGCTTGGCTGGTGGGCATGGCTTAGATATCTCAGAGTGATGGTTAATTTACATATTACTCTTTTATTAGATTAGACTAGGGGCCCAGTGCAGAAAAATTTGTGCACTCGGGAGCTCCTTCAGCCTGGCCTGTGCCCTCTCGCAATCTGGGACCTCTCTGGGGATGTCCACCTGCTGGCATGCCTGACCAGCCTGGGTGAGGGGCTGATGGCTGTTTGCAGGCTGGCCAAGCCCCCCAGTGGGGACCCTGACCCCATAGGGCTGTGGCCAGCCTGGGTGAGGGGCTGATGGCTGTTTGCAGGCTGGCCAAGCCCCCCAGTAATGTCCCTCACCCCATTGGGGTGTGGCCAACATGGGTGAGGGGCTGATGGCTGTTTGCAGGCTGGCCAAGCCTCCCAGTGGGAATCCTGACTCCATGGGGGTGTGGCCAGCCTGAGTGAGGAGCTGAGGGCTGTTTACAGGCTTCCCACAGCCCCTTCAGGTTTTGGGTCCCTACTGGGGTACCTGGCCAGACTTGGTGAGGGGCTGATGGCTGTTTGCAGGCTGACCACTGTTCCTTCAGGTTTTGGGTCCCTACTGGGGTGCCTGGGCAGCCTGGGTTAGGGGCTGATGGCTGTTTGCAGGCTGGCCAAGCCCCACAGTGGCATCCCTCACCCCATTGGGGTGTGGCCGGTGTGGGTGATGGGCTGATTGGTGCTTTCAGGCTTTCAGGCTGCTCACAGCTCCCATTGACCCAATGTCCCAGCAACGCTGGCTAGAAGCAGGTTTCTGGGGTTTGTTTATCTTCTATAATTGATGTACTGTTCCTTTAAGCCAAGGCCTAGTAACGAAACCTCCTCTGCTTCACCTCGTGCTTCTATAATGAGACATTGTTACCCTTAGTAGTCAGGCCAGGCCTGCTGTTTCCTTCAGCTCCCGAGGATTCTGTGATTGATACTTTATTGCAAGTATGTTTTGCCTTGAGCCAGGATAAGCTGAGCACCCGCAAACAGTTTCAGTTTCACTCCTGTTGCAATGGAAGCTGCCATTTACTCAGGTCTGTGAGTGGCGGCCTCTATGTTGGCTGGGTTAATTTGCATACAGTTGCTCTGATTGGCTGGTGGGCGTGGCTTACCCATCCCAAAGAGACGGTTAATTTTAATATCATGCTTTTATTAGTTTAGATATGAGTGAGATTGTGTGGTATTTATCTTTCACCAACTGGCTTATTTCACTTGCCGTAATGCTCTCCAGGTCCATCCATGCTGTTGCAAATAGTAAAAGTTCCTTCTTTTTTACCGCAGCATAGAATTCCATTATGTAGATGTACCACAGTTTTCTAATCCACTCATGGACTGGTAGGCACTGTTTCCAAATGTTAAGCTATTATAAATTGTGCTACTATGAACATAAGGATGCATATATCCTTCCTGATTGGTGTTTCTAGTTTCTTGGGATATATTCCTAGGAGTGTGATGACTGGGTCAAACGGGAGTTCCATTTTAATTTTTTCAGGAAACTCCTTACAGTTTTTCACCATGGCTGCACCAGTCTGCATGCCCACCAGCAGTCCATGAGGGTTCCTTTTTATCTGCATCCTTGCTAGCAGTTGTTGTTTGTTGATTTGTTGATGATAGCCATTCTGACAGGTATGAGATAATACCTCATTGCTGTTTTGATTTGCATCTCTTGGATTATTAGTGACTTAGAGTATCTACACTAATAAAAGAGAAACATGAAAATTGGCATCACTGTGCTACACCTACCAGCCAATCAGGATGAGTATGCAAATAAACCAAAAAAAGATGGTGGTTAATTTGCATATGCAGATGCAGAGCAAAGACTGAAGACAGATGACTGAAGATGACTGAAGACTGAAGAAGTTTGGCTTCTCCACTGCAGCTGGAGCAGAGAAGCCAAGCCTCGCTGCTGAGGCTGGACCAAAGGCTTGGGTCCCGGGTGCAGGAGGAAAACCGGGGCCGGCAGCCAGGGGAAGGAAGGCTTATTGCGCAAATCTTCATGCAAAGGGCCTCTAGAGTTTTCATATGAGTGGCCTTCTGTATGTCCTCTTCAAAAAATGTCTATTTAGGTCCTATGCCCATCTTTTTATAGGGTTTATTATTATTATTATTGTCTAAAGTTTTACATATGGCACCTTTTTCCCTAATTCACCCGCAGTCCCCAGCTATTCCCACCCAGGGCAAGCCTCCACTACCCCAGTGTCTGTTTCCATTAGTTATGCTAATATGCATGCATACAAGTCCTTTAGTTGCTCTCTAACCCTCCAACACTCCTGCCATTTGTTTCTGGATCTATTTTTGTTCATCAAATTATATTGATCAGTATATCCCACATATGTGTGAGATCATGCAATACTTATCTTTCTTTGACTGGCTTATTAGGCTTAGCATAATGCCCAGTTCCATCCATGCTGTTCCATCCATTTGCTTTTGCAAATGGTAAAAAGTTCCTTCCTTTTTATAGCAGCACTACGGGCCCGGTGCACAAAAATTTGTGCACTAGGGGGGTGGGGGTCCCACAGCCCAGCCTATGCCCTCTTGCAGTCTCGTGGGAGATGTCCACCTGCTGGTATGCCTGGTCAGCCTGGGTGAGGGCGTGAGGGCCATTTTCAGGCTGCCACAGCCCCTTCAGGGTTTGTGCACTGGGGGGTGGGAGAGCTGGTGAGTGCAGGCCTGGACGTTTCCCATCAGAGGGCCCATGATTGCACATGCCTGGTGGGCCCCCACCACTGAGGGGACACACCTGGCGCAGAGCCGGGTGGTGAGCCAGGGGCGGATGCTGGTCCAGGATCCCTTGATGGGGCCCTGCTGCTGAGCAAACACACCCAGGGTTAAGCTGGGCAGTGGACTGGCTTCGGATTCTCTGCACTGTGCAGCAGACACTCCCGCATGCCCTGTGGAGGCCCCTGGAGGGTGGATGAAGGTAGCGGAACCTGGATGGGTGCTCCCACATGCCCCCGAGGAGGCCCCCGGGGCAGAGCCAGGCAGCAGACCCAGGACAGCTGCTTCTGGATGCCCAGAGGAGGCCCCAGGCTAGACCCCCCACAACTGAGCTGACACACCTGGCACAGCTATGCCGGCCACAGAGGCTCCCAGTGCAGAGCCGCCCTGCCAGCCTCCATCTTGGCTGGGTTAATTTGCATACAGCTGCTCTGATTGGCTGGTGGGCGTGGCCGTGAGCAGAGGCTCAGCCAGCCTAGGCAGGCAGTTGCAACAGAAGCTTTTGGTTTGCTCTAGCTCCGTGGCTGTTGGCCTCCATCTTGGTTGGGCTGATTTGCATACAGCTGCTCTGATTGGCTGGTGGGCATGGCCGTGAGCAGAGGCTCAGCCAGCCTAGGCAGGCAGTTGCAACAGAAGCCTCTGGTTTGCTCTAGCTCGATGGCTGCCGGCCTTCATCTTTAATGGGCTAATTTGCATACAGCTGCTCTGAGTGGCTGGGAGGCGTGGCTTGGCTGGTGGGTGTGGCTTAGGTGTCTCGGGCAATGATGAATTTGCATATTACTCTTTTATTCTATTAGATAGTATTCCATTGTGTAGATGTACCACAGTTTTCTAATCCACTCTTCTGCTGATGGGCACTTAGGCTGTTTCCAAATCTTAGCTATTGTAAATCGTGCTGCTAGGAACATAGGGATACATATATCCTTTCTGACTGGTGTTTTGGTTTATTTGGATATATCCTAAAAGTGTGATTACTGGGTCAAATGGGAGTTTCATTTTTGACTTTTTGAGGAAACGCCATAATGTCTTCAATAGTGGTTGCACCAGTCTACATTTCCACCAGCAGTGCACGAAGGTTCCTTTTTCACTGCATCCTCATCAGCATTTGTCGTTTGTTGATTTGTTGATGATAGCCATTCTGTCAGGTGTGAGATGGTACCTCGTTGTATTGATTTGCATCTCTCATATGATTACTGATTTTGGGCATGTTTTCATATGTATCTCAGCTTTCTGTAAGTTATCTATTGAAAAGTGTCTACTTAAGTCCTTTGCCCATTTTTTTGGATCATTTATCATCCTTTTGATAAGTTGTATGCGGTCCCTGTAAATTTTAGAGAATAAACCCTGTTGAAGATAACATTTGAAGATATGTTCTCCTATGCAGTGGGCTTTCTTGTCGTTTTGTTGGTGGTTTCTTTTGCTATGCAGAAGATTTTTATTTTTATGCATTCCAATTTGTTAATTTTCTCCTTAGTTTCCATTGCCCTTGGAGCTGTATCAGTAAAAATATTGCTAGGACAAAAGTCTGATATTTTGCTGCCTGCAGATTCTTCTAAGACTTTTATGGTTTCCTGTCTTACATTTAAGTCCCTTAACCATTTTGAGTTTATTTTTGTGTATCGTGTAAGTTAGTGATCTAGTTTTATGTTTTTTGCATGTATCTAATAAATTTTCCCAACACCATTTATTGAAGAGACAGTCTTGACTCCATTGTATGTGCTCTTGTCTCCTTGTCAAATATTAATTGAACATAATGCCTTGGGTCAATTTCTGGGTTCCATGTTCTGTTCTGTTGGTCTATATTTTTGTTCTTGTGCCAGTCCAAGGAAATTTTGAGAACAGTGGATTTGTAATATAACTTAATATCTGGTATTGTAATCCCTCCAACTTTGTTCTTTCTCAGAATTGCTGTGGCTATTTGGGGTCTTTTGTTATTCCAGATGAATTTTTTGAGACTTTGTTCTAGGTCTGTGAAATATGCCCTTGGAATTTAAATGGAGACTGCATTGAATGTGTAGATTGCTTTGGATAGTATGGACATTTTAATGACGTTGATTCTATATATCCATGAGCATGGTATGTTCTTCCATTTGTTTATGTTTTCCTCTTTCTCTTTTTTCAATGTCCTGTAGTTTCTGAGTGCAGGTCTTCTGCTTTCTTAGTTAAGTTTATACCTAGGTATCTTAATTTTTTTGGTGCAACAGTAAATGTAATTGTGTTTTTAGTTTCTCATTTTGTGAATTCAGTATTAGTGTATAAAAAAGCCATAGATTTCTAGGTGTTAATTTTGTATCCTGCTACATTGCCAAATTGATTTTTTGAGTCTAGTGGTTTTTTTGATGAAATCTTTAGGATTTTCTATGTACAATATCATATCATCTTTGAATAATGACAATTTACCTCTTCTTTTCCAATTTGGATGTGTTTTCTTTCTTCTTGCCTGATCACTATGGCTAGCACTTCCAGTACTATGTTGATGAGAAGTGGTGAAAGTGGGCATTCCTGTCTTGTTACTGTTCTTAGGGGAAATGCTTTTAGTTTTTGCCCATTGAGTATGATGTTGGCTGTAGTTTTGTCATATAAGGTTTTATTATGTTGATGTATGATCCTTCTATTCCTACTATGTTGAAAGTTTTGATCAAGAAAGGGTGTTGGATTTTGTCAAATGCTGTTTCTGCAAGAATTGATATGATTAGGTTATTTTTATTTCTCTATTTGTTTATGTTATGCATCATGTGTATTGATTTGTAGATAATGTACCAGCCTTACATCCCTGGAATAAATCCCATTTTGTCATGGAGAATGATCTTTCTACTGTAATGCTGGATCCAATTTTCTAGAATTTTGTTGAGGATTTTAGCATTTAGGTTCATCATGGATATTGGCCTGTAGTTCGCTTACTTTATGGTGTCTTTATCTGGTTTTGGAATTAATGCTGCTTTCAAAGACATACCTTGGAAGTGTGCCTTCCTCTTGAATTTTTTGGAATAGTCTGAGTAGGATAGGTTTTATTTCTTCTTTGAATTTTTGGTAAACTATCCAGACCAGGGCTTTTGTGTGCTGAAAGATTTTTTATTACTGCTTCATTTTAATCAGTAGTTATAGACCTGTTCAGGTTTTTTTATTCTTTCTGATTGAGTTTTAGAAACTCTTATTTTCTTCTAATAATATGTCCATTTCTTCAAGGTTTTTTAGTTTGTTGGAGTAAAGTTGTTTATATTATTTTTTTACAATCATTTATATTTCTGTGTAGTCTATTATTACTTTACTTCCTTCATTTCTGATTTTCTTTATTTGGGCCTTCTTTATTTCTTGAGCAAGCCTGGCTTGAGGTTCATCAATTATTTTTTATCTTTTCAAAATACCAACTATAGATTTTATTGATATTTTATACATTTTTGTGTGTCTATGATATTTATTTCCATTCTTTTTTTAAGATTTTATTATTATTATTATTACTTAAAATATTGCAAAGATAGTACATGTCTCTTTTTCTTACCCTTGACCTTCCTCCGACAGCCCCTACTCCCCAGTGTCTTGTGCCCATTGGTTATGCTTATATGGATACATAAAAGTCCTTTGGTGGATCTCTTTCTCCTCTCCTCCAACCCTCCCTGGCCTTAGTGCTGTAGTTTGACAGTCTGTTTAATGATGCTCTACTTCTGTATCTATTTTTGTTCATCAGTTTATAATGGGCTTTATTAATAGATGAATGATGTCATGTGGCATTGGTCTTTTGGGGTTCATTTTCTTTGGGACTATGTGAGCTTCTTGGATTTGGCGAGTTTTTTCTTCCCTATATCAAGGAAGTTTTCTGTCATTATTTCTTCAAACAAGCTTTCTATTCTTTGCTCAGTTTCCTCTCCTTCTGGCATCCATATTCCACAGATGTTGTTTCTCTTCATGTTTTCCCAAAGTTCTCTTAGGCTCTCCTCCTGCTTTTTAATTTTTTTTTTTCTAGAAGGTGCTCTGGTTGGGTATTTTTTCCTACCTTGTCTTCCAGCTCACTGATGCTGTCCTCTGCTTCATCTAGTTAATGCTTTCTATTGAGTTCTTTATATCAGTGATGTCACTTTTCATTTCTTCTTGGTTCTTCTTCATTTCCTCTTGGTTCTTACACATATTGTTGAATTTGTCTTCCATTCTTCTCAACCACCTTATGACCATTTCTCTGAATTCCTTCTCTGACAGGTTGCTTGCCTCCATTTCGTTTACTTCCTTTTCTGGTGATGCCTATTTCTCTTTCATATTCATATTGTTTCTTTGTCTCTCTATGATCTCTCTTCTCTGGGTGTCTGGTTATGTAGTTCTCTCTCTCCTGTGTTTATTTAAAGGCACAAAATACAGCACAACAAGGCACGATGCACAAAGTATTGGATACAGATATATTCATGATACTAATAACTCCAAATAAAGATGGCCACCAGAGAAAAGAGAATTAGATGAAAGAGGAAGAGAAAAAGATAAAAGGGGGGGAAGGGAGTGCAAAAACGAAATTGGGAAAAGAAAAAGAAAATTTTAAAAAAGTAAGAGACAAAAGAAAGAGAATGAAATAGAAGAGGGGAAGGAACTATATGGGGAGAAGATTCTAATAGCACAGCCACTAATTTCAATGAATGCCAGCAATGGACCTAGAGATGAATGCAAACTATAAACAACCACTAATTTCAAGTGAGGTGATGGAAAACAGAGGCAACAATATAACAAAAACAACAACAACAAAAAACAAAAAGTGAAACAATCTTACAAACAAGCATAAAAAAACAGTATAATAAACAATCAAGCTAACAACAGTCAAGCGACAGAGAGAGAACAAAAAAGGAAAGAGAAGAGAAAAAAATTGGATAGTGAAGAAAGAGAAGAGTGAGATGTGTATGGACTTGGAGCAGGGGATTGGAAATTGAATATATAAGTAGGGTGAAATTTTAAAAGGGGGTAAAAAGAAGGAGTATGTAAAATCTAAAGCAGGAATAGGGTAAGAGAAACAGGACAACAAAAGGAGAAAAGTGAGGAAGAGAGTGTTGGCATAACAGTAAGGTTGAGATAGAATAAAATGATGCTAAAAGGAAAAATGAAAATAGAATGTAGAACACTAATCCCAAAATAAAATGAGAAAATAAAATGACACTAAAAAAAGGTACAATAGTAGTAGTAATAATATTAATTAAAAATAAAAACGTAATAATTAAAAAAGTAAAATCAAGTGAGGAAAAAAGAAAAAATAGTTTCTTAATTAAAAGGTAAAAAAAAAAATAAAAATGTGCCGTATTGAGGATCATTCACTTCCTCTACTCTTCTGTTTTGCTCTCCTTTGTCTTGTCAGGTATTTAGGAGAGGATTAAAGTTCCCTGTGATACACTGCTCCTCCGTGTTGTAAATCACAGTTCTCATTTTAAAGCCCGCAGTATTTCTTTGTTCCCCAGACTGCCTTTATTTGTGTTTACAGAAGAGTCAGTTTGTTGTTCAGCCTCTGGGTGGCAGTATTTCTGGATTGACCTCTGGGGCTATAAGTCCTCTCTAGCCAGTATTTAGGCCTTGTTTTCCCTATCACACTTAATACTGGTTTGGGAGAATGGACTGCCCCAGAGCTGGTTTCTTGGTCCTCACTCTGATCCCCAGGTTCCACAAAAACAACTTTCCCCTGCAGTCTCTGTGAGTGACCCCAAGTGGGTGATCGTATGTATTGGGTTTAATAATCAAAAGCAAGGATTTAACGAGGGAAAAGAAAAAAAAGATCCTGATTAACTGTGTGAGCTTGCAACCTCCAAGGTACAGCTCTGCGCACAATTTCCAGTCTTTCTCTGTGTGCAATTCTCCCAATGTCTCTTCTGCATGTCCTCTCTCCCCTGGCACTAAGCAGCCGGCACACTGGCAAATTCCGAGGCTGCCATTTCACACCCAATCAAGCTATGAGCTGATTTTTTTAGAGTTACTTTCAGCCAGCAGCCCTGGGGGTCCCCTTCCCACTCGCAGATCATGCTGGCCCCAAGGGCCGAGGACTTTGTGGGGCACAGACTTTCCCTGTGTGTGCATGGGCATGTGCACACACACACACACACACACACACGGGTGATCCTCTCTCCCACCTGGATTACAAACAGCACCTTTATCTCAGAGAAATCTGACCTTTCTGTGAGAAGGCCCAGGGCTTGTCTGATCCCACATATTCGCGAGATCCAGTGTTCTTGAGTTCCTAGCTGGTCCCGGGGTGCCTCTGTTGCAGGATTCCTGGATGTATAGGCTTGTAATAACAGTCACTCTCCGCTTCAAGATGGCGCAGTCTCCTCTCTGCCTTTTTCTTTTTTATTTTATTATTTTTATTTTGTTTTATTACTTAAAGTATTACAAAGAGTGTTAAATAAGTCTCCATTTTTCCCCTTGACCTTCCCCCTCCTCCCCTACCACCCAGTGTCTTGTGTCCATTGATTATGCTTATATGCATGTATACAAGTCCTTCAGTTGATCACTTAACTATCCCACAACCATTTCACACCTTCTAGCTGTTGTTTGATAGTCTGTTCAATGCTGTTCTGCCTCTGTATCTGTTTATGTTCATCAATTTATAATGGTCTTTATTAACCATATATAAGCGAGATCATGTGGTATTTGTCTTGCATTGACTGGCTTATTTCATTTAGCATAATGCTCTCCAGTTCCATCCATGTTCCTGCAAACAGAAATAATTCCTTCTTTTTTACAGCAGCATAGTGTTCCATTGTGTAGATGTTCCATAGTTTTCTAATCCAATCATCTGCTGATGGGCACTTAGGCTGTTTCCAAATCTTAGCTATGGTAAATTGGGCTGCTATGAACATAGGGGTGCATATATCCTTTCTGATTGGTGTTTCTGATCTGACAATATCTTCAATAAATGATGTTGGGAAAATTGGACAGATATAAGCAAAAAAATGAAACTAGACCATCAACTTACACCATACACAAAAATAAACTCAAAATGGATAAAGGAGTTAAATATAAGATGGGAAACCATAAAAATACTAGAGGAATTTAAAGGCAACAAAATCTCAAACATATACCAAAGCAATTTTTTCACCGATACAGCTCCTAGGGCACTGGAAACTAAAGAGAAGATAAACAAATGGGACTACATCAAAATAAAAAGCTTCGGCACAGCAAAAGAAACCATCAGCAAAACAACAACCCACTACATGAGAGAACGTATTTGCCAATGTTATCTCCAATAAGGGATTAATCTCCAACATTTACAGGGAACTCATACAACTTTAGAAAAGGAGGATAAACAATCCAATCAAAAAATGGGCAACGGACCTAGATAGACATTTTTCAAAACAAGACATTCAGAAAGCCAAGAGACATATGAAAACATGCTCAAAGTCCCTACTCATCCAAGAGATGCAAATCAAAACAACAATGCGCTATCATCTCACACCTGTAAGAATGGCTATCATCAACAAATAAACAAATGACAAGTGCTGAAGATGATGCAGAGAAAAAGGAACCCTTCTGCACTGCTGGTGGGAATGCAGTCTGGTGCAGCCACTATGGAGGACAGTATAGAGTTTCCTCAAAAAGTTAAAAATGGAACTCCCTTTTGACCCTGCGATCCCACTTCTGGTAATATATCCCAAGAAACCAGAAACACCAATCAGAAAGGATATATGCACCCCTGCTTCCTCCCTCTCTCCTCCTGCTCCATTTGTCTCTCTATTCCTTTCTCCTGTGCTTCCTCACTCCCTCTCCCCACACTCTCCCCAGTGGAAGGAATGGTGAAGGGTGTGAATTTCCCTAAAGAGCAGGTTTATGAATGGAATCTGAAGGAGCCCTAGAGTAAAGAGACTGATCTGTTGTTATCTGAGAGAGATTTGAGGAAAGCCAGAAATGTTTTACCCAGCCACGTAGTGTACACACAGCATGATCAGGATGCGAAAGAGCAAAGGAGGAAAGACTGGGTGGGAAGTGAGCAACTGGAGTGGAAAGGGGGAAGCCCTTAAGCTCTGCAGACCTGACGATGAAAATGCAAACTGCCTGCTCTAGGCCGGCTGGGCCTCTGCTCAAGGCAACATAGTTTCAATTATAGAAGCCACGGAGCTGAAGCAAACAGGAGGCCAGCTATGGAGGAAACTGCCTGCCTAGACCAGCTGGGCCTCTGCTCACAGCAACAAAGTTTCAATTATAGAAGATAAATAAACCCCAGAAACCTGATTCCAGCCAGCCTTCGCTGGGATGTTGAGTCAATGGGAGCTGTGGGCAGCCTAAAAATGGCCCTCAATCCCTCACCCAGGCTGCCCAGGCACCCCAGTAGAGACCCGAACCCTGAAGGGACTGTGGTCAGCCTGAAAACAGCCCTCAGCCCCTCACCCAGGCTGGCCACACCACCATGGCATGAGGGTTCCCACTGGGTGTCTTGGCCAGCCTGCAAACAGCCATCAGCCCCTCACCCACGCTGCCCAGGCACACTAGCAGGTGGACATCCCCTGAGGGGTCCCAGACTGCAAGAGGGCACAAGCCGGGCTGAGGGAACAACCCCCTCCCCCCGCCGCCCCAAGTGCACACGTTTTTGTGTTCTGGGCCCCTAGTGTATTCTATAACTTTCAACATTCTCTAAGGAATCTGTTCTCAAAGTGTTGTCTCCAGATCAGAGCAGCATTAGTGTTACCTGGGTAACTGTTAGAAATACAAGTTCCAGGGTCTCATTCCAAACCTGTTGTTTAAACTCTCATTATGGGGTAGAGTGATTTGTGTTTTAACAAGCCCTTCTAGTGATTCTAATGACAGTGAAAACAGAGACCATTATCTAAGTTAAGAATGGAAAAGAAATTTCTGTTTCTGATAAGGATTTATTAACACAGCTAAAGGTGCAATTGGATCTGACCTTAGAAGACCTCAAAGAGAAAGATTTGCCAGAAATAATTAAAAGTCAAGTAACTAATCAATTTACTGAATCAGGGCTAAAAACTCACTCATTTATTTCCTGTAGGCAAATAAGGTACTGAAAATGTTTAAGAAAAACTCAATAAAATCATAAGAGAATATCAGAGCAATGATTCTAGCAAGGGAGCAGTAAAAGTAGATAATGTTTTATTTTTCTACTTTGTGTTAAGAAACAAATGTTCTTTATGCTGTATATTACATAAAAGAAGTTATTTCATTTTCCATTTTTGGTATAAAAATAAACACTAAGAGCTCAATACTTTGATCTGAAGGTCTATGTTAAAGTGTGTATTAGATATGGAAGAAAATATTTAATGATCTAAGCCCAACTGGAAAAACCTAAATATCTTCACTAAATTCTCCACTGAGAAAAATCTTTTAATATATTAGCAATCACAAACATTTAAACAATATATAAAGGCAAGAAGAGAAAATTTTAGAATGATAGGAATACAACTGATTTTATTTGCTTCAATGTCCTCACTATCATTTATATAGCAATCTCAGACCTGTTCTTAAGTCCAAATGTATAATTGCCTTCATTGAAATTCAATAAATAAAAGCCTGAGTATATCCAATCAAGTCCCTGAAACTTTTTCTCATAATATCTATCCCAGTTAAAGGAGTTAATCTTTTCCAGGTACAAACCTTTATACCTTCTTTTTTTCTTTATTCTTCAGGTCCTTCTCCTGCTTTCTCATGCCCTATACCCAGAAACGTTTTGTATTTACCAAATTGTTTATTTAAATTCACAGTTTCCTGAGTATTTGGTTCTCTTTCCCCTTTTCCATTATGATCACTTTTATTCATATTCCCATAATATTTTTTCTGTTTCTTCATAATTAGATCTTAAGACTCTGGTGAACAGGAGCAATGTCTCCTCCGCAGAGCCCAGATTTTTCTCAAGTAAATGTACTAGAGTGGATGTACTAGATGTCTCCTCCACAGAGCCAAGATTTTTCTCAAGTAAATGTACTAGATGAAAACAAAAACTAATTTGAAATCTCAAAGCCCTCATGATTTCAAGATACCATCAAACACTGAATTTTTTTTTCAGATAAAAAAATTAATATGTGACAAATTTGGGAAAGAAGAATATATAGTCTAATCTGCATTTGTCAGGTTTACATGGTATTTGTATTCTACCCTCTTTCTCAACTCATTTTAAGACAAGTTATGTTTATTTTTGTCCACTTGGTTATTTTTGTTTTTAGATTATAACACTTGGCTTCAATGACCTCACCAAAATTAATGACAATATGTCCCAGAGTCTTTGGGCTGAGGTTTAGGGAAATCATAAAATCAAATTGGCTTTCAACAATCTAAAGAATCATCTAAAGAATTATACTTTATCCACTGATTATTCTCCTATGCATGCATGCAAGTCTTTCAGTTGATCTCCCAACTCCCCCCCAACCGAAACTGGGGGTTAGGGAGGAGGGGGGGGAAGGGCAAGGGGAAAAAATGGAGATCTATCTATCATCTGTTGTAATACTTATCTATCACTTGTTGTAATACTTTAAGCAATGAAATAAAAAAAAAAAGAATTATACTTTATGAGAGAAAAAAATTCCTGTCTACAACATATTTGATACCTACAACACACTGACTTAGAAGATGTTGGCTATACTTAAGAGGTATATTACCTAAGCAAATCACAGATAAACAGCCAAGCTTTAATAGAGCTGCATTTCCATGCCCCGAGGACATCTTTTGTGGGCTGTACATTATACATATTTAATATTGTAACAACCACACTTTCATTGTACAACATACTAAGATCTCAGAAGTAGGTAGATTGGTTATTCTAATAAGGCTCAAATAAACAGATACAATTAAAAATATTATCAGTGTCTTCACTGAAGAGGAAAATATTTGGCCAGAAAATTGATACAAGATAAATCTTCCAGAAACACATGTCCTGGGATGTTTCCATCTCTTGGCAGGTTTCAAACCTTCACTGCCTTTTATTAACAATCAAAGTTTAGATCAAGTGCCTCTAAGGAGCCAGGACCTACTTGTGAGATAAGAGTTTAGCTCAAAAGTTTAATATCTTCTTACAAACACTTCCATAATAGCAAATATCGTCTCCAGACACCAAATAACTCTAGCCAGCACAAATGTCATTGACTAAAGAATCTTGAAATGTAGAGGCCAATTTTTTCTAGAGATTAAAACTAAGAAGGTTATTTTGTAATAAACATGAAAAACATTAAATAGCAATTTTATTCTGTAGACTTTTTGAAATCTAAAATGATTTAGATCACAGTTGTAACATCTATCATATGGTTGCCTACACACACACATAAGAGTATGTACACCTTAAGGTCATTGTTATTAGAAAATACAAACATTGGAGGGATATAATTATGGAAGTAATTTCAAAATCACAAGGTACTGAGAAAGTAGCACCTGAACTTACATAGATAAAAACAGATTCCTAGTCACTCTTAAGTGTCTTATATTCTCTTAGTGGTGAAAAACTAGGATATAACATTACATATGTCATTAGATATTACCATTACCTGTCAAGGTTTATATAAAATTGAAAGGATAGATGAATCAAGGAAAATTTTCTATCAGTAAATTTTAACAATATGATAGAAAGATAATGCACAAACATCTGAATATGAAACAAACAACAAAAAGCCAGCAAAGCAACAAAACTAGTATTGTTATTGTGGAATGTTGTTTTATCAAATTTTGGGTTCAGGTAAGGAAATGGGTGGAGGTGAAGCATAAGACTGGACCAGATTTCTGAGAACACAGTGAGTTTTTCAGGAGACACCCAGCCACAAATGTTTTCTAATAATGGCAAGGAATCTGATGAAAGGCCTCTAGTAAAACAAAGAAAACAGTAGTTATAGCAAAGCTTGCTTTAAAACAGTGATTTTCAAACTTTTTCATTTTATGGCATACATAAACTAATTGCTAAGATTCTGTGACAAACCAAAAAAAAAAATATATATATATATATATATATATATATATATATATATATATATATATTGCTGATCTGATAAATAAATATATATATATATGATTTTATTTGACTTATAATAAATAATAATTGTAATTAGCTATCTTTAAAAATGTTTTATTGATTTTTGTTTTGTTTTCTTATTCTTCACTCAAGGATATTTTTCTGCTGATTTTTAGAGAGAGTGGAGAAGGGAGGGGAAGGCACAGATAAAGAGAAACATTGATGTGAGAGAGACACATGGAGTGGTTGTCTTCTGCATTCACCCATGAATTGAGACACCGAGGTACATGCTCTTGTTCAGAATCGAACCTGGGACCCTTCAGTCCACAGGCCAATGCTATATTCAGAGCCAAACCGGTTAAGAACTTATTGACTTTTAGAGAGAGAGTGGGAGGGAGAGGGAGAGATAGAAACATCCACAGAGAAACATTAACCTCCATAGGCTGCCTGCTGCTCGCCCTCTAGTGGGTATCCAGCAGAAACCCTGGCATGTGTCCTCACTAGGAATTGAACCAGGGATCTCTTGGTGCATGGGGTCTATGATTCTCAACCACTGAGAACGCTGGCCACTGAGCAAACGACTTTTTGTTCCAAAGTTCCGTTTTAAAAAATCAGGTGACTATACTTGTAAATAAAGATTTCTTGTATCAATATGCAGCCTCAAACAATATGTGACAGACCAATAAGATGCAACTCCATTATATGACCTATATATTTATGATTCAAAAAAGGGTATTCATACCAGAAGGCTATTGTATTGGCTGTTGTCTTTTTTTTTTTAATTTGTTAATCTAAGAGAAAAGAGGTCATTCCCCATGACTAAATAGTCAAGTATTGTGTGTTGTAAAAATTCTTGTGGCACACCCTTGGTGAAACTCGCTGCTTTAAAAATATATAACATCTCCTAGGAGTCTATCATTGGCAGAAATAGAGATTTGTGCATTGTATCAAAGAGGGAAGAAATTGCTAGAGATGTCATAACACACATTTAATAAGATTTTACTTTAAAAGACATATTTGAGCTACTGTAGTAGGTTTAATGTCTTTTTAATTAGTAAGATAGACTTGATTCAGGGAGTTAAAGAGTTCAATGTAAAAGGAAAATGATAAAATAGATGATTTAGATACAAGGCAGTAACAAAGGGAAGGGTTTACTCTAGACAGACAGGAACAGATTCCTTATTCATTGTTGTCTATGATTTCTATACCTCTTTAAAGGTAAAAACAGGGAGACAATGAGGGAAAAGAAAACCACATTGTGTGCCATTTTATTTTCTACTGATGATACTAAGATGCAGATTATAATTTTGCCACTAATAAATCTGATACTAAATTTATAGTCAGTTATTTTCTAGTAAACTTTTTTTTAATCCTGAGGATATTTTTCCACTGATTTTAGAGAGAGTAGAGAGAGGGAAAGACAGAGAGAAACATCTCTATGAGAGAAACACATCAATTGGTTGCATGCCCTGACCAGAGCTAGGACAGAGGAGGAGCCTGCAACACTGGTTCATGGCCTTGACTGGAATCAAACCCAGGACCCTTTGGTCCCTAGGTCAATGCTCTAACCACTGTGAACTAACTGGCTAGGGCTCTAGTAAACTTTAAAAAAAAATGAGTCTCAATTTAAGAGGATCCACTGGTGTCTGCTAAAAAACAATATCAAAAATTGATAACACAATTCACTTTTGCAGTGAGTTACAGAATCTTAAACAGAAAAATACCAAAAAAATTTAGCCTGCTACTATAGAATGTCAGAAAATGAAAGACAAGAGGAGAAACACCCACATATACATAATAAGTCCCAAATAACATTCTGTGTTGAACACAACATAGAAATGTTTCCAATGTAAAGAAAGCCAACATAGGTTACCTTGTTTTGCTTTGGTTCTCATTAAATGTCTGATTAGCCAGGGTAAGTGGTGCTACTGGTGGTGGCAGTAACTGTTGGAGGACATAAACTGTGTGCTTAACAGTTTTTTTAAACATAATTTTGATTTTAATGCTTCTATTAGTTTTGAGGGCATGTGAACATCAATAGAAACCTTCTGCAAGTGAAATAAATTAAAAACAATATTTTTCCACATACCTGCTTTTCTCCACTTGGCTTTTTGTGGTTCAATAACAGCTCAACAGCTCCAACAACTTCTTTCCGGATTGCATGTAATAGAGCATCACCAACATAGACATTGAAGCTTAACAGTAGTTCAATGAGCTCCAAGTTCTCATTTTCAATTGCAATTAGGAGGGCAGTTCTTCCAAGAGGATCGATGCAATTAATATTTATTTTAAAATAAATTTCAGCTTCTTCTAGAGCTCTCTTGACACTGGCATAATCTCCCTTTTCCACAGCATTTAAGTAGGCTTTTTCTGATGGTGAGAGTTCTGATTCTGCTCGAACTATCCTTAGAGGGATGCGGTCTCTGTAAGGGGCATTAACATTTCTTTTATAATAGAACTGAGCCATGTTTCATGCCATGCTACTTCTTTTTGCCTCTGAAATTGCAAACAAAAACAAACAAACAAAAACCCACAACGATTAGTGTTAGTACACTTTTTAATTATTATGCATCAAGGCTTATCTCACAATTATGTCAATAACAATAATGATGCCATTATTATTAAGTAATGATAGTGAAGTTTTTCCCCATAAACAATGGAAATGAATTTACTAAGTATTCAATTATCTGCAAACACTAGTTGCTAAGTCCTAATCTAAGAGGAATTAAAAGAAGTTAATATTTCCAAGTTATTTTAAAAAGTTGCTTTGACATGTGGCAATTCTAACAATGAAATATTATCTATATAGATAAAGAGCGAGAGTTCGTAACTTCCAAAATGACCGAAAGCTCCACTGAACACCGGAAGTCAGTCCCGCAGTCAGTACCCCCAGTCCGTGCTGGGGGCACTGACTGCCGTGCTGTGGGCCCCTCAGCGATCCAGCACTGACTGCCGAGGGGGCTGCGATCAGGCCCAGACAAAGACCGGGAGAGAAAAGCAGGTTCTCATCACAGCCTCCGTGGTAGTCTGTGCTGGGTCAGCATGGTGGAATTCAGTCCTGCAGTCAGTGAACATAGGGTCAATTAACATTATGTGAACATAGGATCAATTAATATCTCTTTGAGAGGAGTTGAGAATATAAAGTACAGTGTAGAGCAATTACTTATATTATTTCACATAAATCTCTTTTCAACTAAGATATTTTCCTTTATTTAAAATGTATCTTTATTGTTGAAAGTATTACAGATGTCCCTTTGTTTTAGGTTTTTGGTTTTTTTTCCCATTGATCTCCTCCACCCTGCACCCGCCCCATCCAGGCCTTCACCAGACTATTGTCTGTGCCCATGGGCTATTCCTATCTAATACATAAAAATCTAAAAAGATTTAGAGAAAATAAAATAAAAGATATGCCAGGTAAATATTGAACAGAAGAGCTGATGTTACTGCATGAATACTGGATACAGGTTTGAAGCCAAAACACAACTCATGAGATAAAGTTAGTCATTGTAACATAACAAAAAGTTTCTCTCACTAAAGCAATAAGATGGTGTCCAATACTTATACACATATTAGAACAGTGTGGGGGTTCAGAATGAGCCTCATCAAGATGTGTCTCAGTGATATGCAGATTTTTGAGCTAAGGGCAATTTTAGCTTCAGGCTCAAGTGAAAATTCTGCCCCTCCCTATACCTACCTAAAAAAAAATTAAATTAGAGGCCTTGTCCATAATAAGACATTACCCTACATAATAAAAGGATAATATTCAAATGGACCCAACAGCAGACAACCACTCACTATGACACACACTGATCACCAGGGGGCAGATGCTCAATGCAGGAGCTGTCCCCTGGTGGTCAGTGTGCTCCCACAGGGGGAGTGCCACTCAGCCAGAAGCCGGGCTCATGGCTGGCTAGCACAGCAACAGCTGGCTCTCCCACCTCCATAGCAGTGCTAGGGATGTCTAACTGATAGCTTAGGCCTGCTCCTAAGCTATCAGTCAGACATCCCCTGAGGACTCCTGGACTGTGAGAGGCTGCAGTCCGGTCTGAGGGATGCCCCCACCCCCTCCAAGTGCATGAATTTTGTGCATCAGGCCTCTAGTTTGATAATAAAAAGGAATGTAGTACTGATATATAATATAACATGGATAATCTTTAAAACACTATAAGTGAAAGATGCCTGTCATAATGGATGACATACTGTATAATTTTATTTTATGAAATATCTATAACTGTATTTATAGAGAAAGCATGTCTACAGCAAATCTATAGAGAAAGAAAGGTTAGTGGTTGCCTATGGCTGGGGGTGAGGGGAGGTAGGGGAAAGGGAGTACAGCTAAAGGGTACAAGGTTTCTTTGGGGGGCTGGTAAAACTGTTCTAAAATTGATTGCAATGATAGTTAAATAATTCTAGGAATATACTAAAAATCATTGTAATGTACCAATTAGTGTGTGATTTTTATGGTATATGACTTATCTATTCTAATAAAAGAGTAATATTGAAATTGACCATTTCTCTGGGATGCCTAAGCCATGCCTACCAGCCAATCAGAGTGGCTGTATGCAAATTAACCCAGCCAAGATGGAGGCCGACCACCACAGAACTAGATCAAACAGGAGGCTTCTGTTGCACCAGGAGGAAACTGTCTGCCTAGGCTGTCAGGGCCTCTACTAAGGCAACATTGTTTCAGTTATAGAAACCACAGAGCTGAAGCAAACAGGAGGCTCCATTACCTGCCTAGGCCTTGGATTAAAGCAACAGTGTTTCAATTATAGAAGATAAATAAACCCCAGAAACCTGATTCCAACCAGCCTTCCTGGGACGTTGGGTCAATGGGAGCTGTGGGCAGCCTGAAAGCCTAAAAACAACCCTCATCCCCTCAGCCCCTCACCCAGGCTGCCCAGGCATCCCAGTAGGGACCTGAACCCTGAATGTTCTGTGGGCAGCTTGAAAACAGCCCTCAGCCTGTCACTCAGGCTGGCCACACCCCCATGGGGTGAGGGTTCCCACTGGGGGGCTTGGCCAGCCTGCAAACAGCCATCAGCCCCTCACCCAGGCTGCCCAGGCATGCCAGCCGATGGACATCCCCTGAGGGGTCCCAGATGGTGAGAGGATACAAGCCGGGCTGAGGGACCTCTCAAGTGCACAAATTTTTGTGCACTGGGCCCCTAGTATATCAATAAAGCTGGGACCAAAACAATAACAAAAACAAGTTACTTTGTGGGTGACATTTGTCAAAGGATGTACCTACAGAGTTTTGGAAATTATTTATAAAATTTATCATATATATGTATATATATAATTTTTAGCAGAAAACTTTGAAAATCAGAGGCTGTATCTTTGAGATTCACCAGGGATACTCAAATATATTATTCACTGTCAATTTTGCTAATCATAGAAATGCTGGTGAGATTATAAATGTCACTATCTTGCCCATAATTTTTTTGGCATGTAATCTATTTTTAATATTAGTATTAACATTAGTATTAAAGTGAATTAATGATACCAATGTCAGTAAAATTTTATACTGAGCATAATTTTATTTGTATAAGTTCATTGAAGAGGAAAGAATATGTACTCAATATATTAATGATCAAGATGAGCTCAGACAATCCAATGTTCAAAGGAAGGATTTAGAAAAGAATTAAACAGAGAGAGAATTTATTATGAACATGCTATTCTATTACCTCTAAATCATGAAACAATAAACCACAAGGCAGTAGTATATTCATTATAAAAAGCATTATTATTTGAAAGAGATACTAAAAATATAGTTGAAGATGAGGAAATTATTTTAAATAAAAGATCATCTTAAGAAAGAGTAATAAGAAAAAAATTGTTGATAACTATATTGATTTAATAAATTGGTGTTATAAATTTACAGAAATATGTATTATATTTTGAATATATTTTTATTGTTAGTTCTTGATTTCATATTCATGATCTGAACTATTTTATTACTCTGTCATTTTTATACAAGTCACCAATGCTAAACTAGTTGTTTGTATGGAAAAATAATATTTTTTTAAAACTCAAGAATGCCATGATATACTTTCCAGAGTGTTTGTTTTTCTATATAGTTATTAAACTTATGATATTGTGATTATTTTAGTGATATAAAGTTGTATTATTATTTTAAAATAGTAATCCCAGAAGTTTGTCTCTTTAGTATATTCACATTGAAATATTTAAGACTACACTTAAAATATATTATTATCATCAAGCATTTTGCATTTTCTTTTAAATTCAGTTAGGCTCCATGTACTCCTTTAAACTTTTAAAGAAATATTACAAGAATATTCATATAAGTAGAAAAGTTTATTTTCCATAAAATCATCATTTAAGTTTTAACTAAATAAAGTTAACTTTCTTTAGGTCAAAGTTCTCCTGCTATTCTAGGACTTAGCGTAAATTAATTTCTCAAGTATTGACTTAAGAAATAAGAAAGAGCTATGGATTTTATAGTAGAATCCTCCATTCTGGATCTGGCTCCATTGCAAACAGTTCTTAGATTTCTGTTAATTTTCTATGCTTCTTGGGGATCTGGTTGCCTTAAAAAGAATTGAGGAATTAAACTCTAATTCTAATTGAAATGAGCCCAAATCACCTCAGGTAAAACAGTTTAATAGCTTTGTAAACAATTACTGATCTTTTTAAATTATCAAAAAAGTGAAGCCGGGAGTTGAAATTTTAATTGAGAGTTTTCCATTTTTATTTCAAAATTAAAATCCCTATGTCCCATGATATTAAAAACCTCATAGGTTTGCTATATGCACTGATGGGACATTTGGAGGAAGGTGAAGACTATCAATCACATAGTAAAGGGAAGTTACACGCCCTTGATTCATTAAGAGTTTGAATAGAACAAAAGGCAAAAGAAGGTTGAATTCTCTCTCTGCCAGGATCTTATATCATCTGCAGTCCTAATTCTCAGTCTTTGGGCTCTTCATGCTAGAATTCACACCACTGGCTTTCACAGGCATCTAGCTTGCAGGTGGCACAATTAAGCCTCCATAATTGTGTGAGTCAATTTCTTACAATAAATATAATTCATATTTGGTTCTATTTCTCTGGAGAACCCTGACTAATACACTGTACCATATGTTACCTCTTTTTTTTTCAAATTTTAGAAATCATCTTGGCTGTCTAATTTTTAAATTAAATTTATTGGGGTAATTTTAGTTAAGAACATTTTATGTTTCAGGTGTACAATTATGTATTTATCATCTATATGTTGTACTGTGTGCTTATCCTTCAGAGTCTAATCTTCTATTATCATATATATGACTCCCATTGCTCTCTTTGTTCTCCACTACCCTGCCTCTCCTTGATTTGTACTCAAGAGCTAGTTTGTACCCCAAAATTGATGTTTTCAACCACTGTGCTCTGAACAGAATTACTTAACTCAAAATTATGTTTCCTTACCTATAAAATAGGGACAACACAACTATTGTTTAGAACCTTGTGTTAAAGAGTTGTGATAATATAGTAAGGGAACCAGCGTGCTTGAATCTTAGAACACAGGTAATAAATGCTTCTGCAGTTTCAGCCCTAAAATTATAGGAAACATTTTGTTTCCTATAATTTTAAAAGTTCAGGAGTTGATTTTTTTTTTAAATTTTGTTTTATTGCTTGAAGTATTACAATGAATGATAGATAGGTCTCCATTTTTTTCCTTTGACCTTCCCCCCTCCTCCCCTACCCCTCCGCCCCCTCCACCAGTGTCTTGTGTCCATTGATTATGCTCATATGCATGCATACAAGTCTTTCAGTTGATCTCTTAACTCCCCCCCAAACCTCCCCAGCCTTCCAGCTGTAGGTTGACAGTTGAATTATTTTTATTCAATAACCTAAATTTATAACCGAGTAAGTTTTGGTCTTAGGTAACTCAGGCAATTTTACACTTATAGTTTTAAAAACTGGCTTTACTACTTGTGTCTTATAAACAGACAATGAAAGGTGTTTGGTTTTGGAGCCAAAACTATTGGGTTTTTGAAATCTTCTGCAACTTAGCCTCAGGTTAGTTATTCTCTTCTTGGAGATGTATTCTCCCTATATGTCAAGATAAATAATGCTGCCTACATGCAGAGCTGTTGCAATCCAATGTGATAGGATATACAAAAGTGGCTGATATATAGATATTCAATTGGTGCTGATTATATTCAGTTTCACTGTATTTCTAAGTGGCAAAATTTCAAGATGTGAACTCAAAAAAAGTAATTTGTAAAAAGTATTGTTTGTTTGTTTGTTTATTTAGAAGGTGAACAATCCAATGTTTGGTGAATTCATAATGATAGAAATGATCTACATTGAAGGGTAAAAAGGTATATTACTATAAATGCTTGCCTGCCAGAAGCCAGTTACCCCTGTGGTAACTATTCTGACATCTCCTGCTTAAAACATAAAAGGTCAGAAAGATGATGAGGTTCCCCTTTTACATTCTGTATTCTACTTCAAATCAAAATCAATCTATCTTTTGTCCTGCTCTGTGGGAGGTTTCTGTCCTCCTGAGCTCATCTTAGGACACCTGCATTACTGTCTAACAGGTGTACTGCCTCAGTCAAACTCCCCACCTGGCACTGATACTGGAGTAGGGTGCAGCAAGCACATGGTGCCCGAATCCAGAGCCCTTTCCAACTTAACATGCCCCCATCCCATCTCCTATTAGTACAAAAAGGCTAAGAATAGTGGCATTATGGCCAGCAGGAATGGAAGATCCTGCCATGTCCCCACATGGGGACTGGAGCACCAGGGAACTCCCATTTATTATACAACTCTCAGGTCTCTTTCCTGGAATAGAGTTAAGCACAACAGTGTCTTCTTTTTCTGTTGATTCTGTCAAGCCTGTGCCCTTGGTTGTGGTTTTCCTGGATAGAAAGTAGGGGCATTCATGTTCAGCACTAATTAGATAACACATTCGTTGCCTTAAGATAATCAGATACTTCTGCTTTTTACTGCACTTCGTTGATTTTCTACACTTTGACTTTAGAGCACTGTGCAGAAATTACATACGGTCAATACCCTCAAAGGGCCTTTCAGTTATTTGTTTAAATTAAGCTTAAATTCTTTTATTAAGACAAATATATATTGACCCACATATCCCATGGCATATATAATAAAAATGTAATAACTCTACATAGTTTGTTTTAATGAAAGATGCATTTAGATTAAATTTATTAAATTAATTCCTACATTATTTGAGATATATTAATCAGCTAGGTTCATAGTCTATGAGAGAAAAAAATTTCTAATAATCTGCTACCATCCCATCCTATCTAATAAAAGAATAATATGCAAATTAGGAGTCACTCCATCACAAAGATGGCCAACCCCATGGCCACAAGATGGTGGCACCCAGAGCCACATCCTCTTATCTAATAAAATAGTAATATGCAAATTAGGCATCACTCCCTCACAAAGATGGCCACCCCCATAGCCACAGGATGGCAGCACCCATAGCCACAACATGGTGGCACCCATTCTGGCTCAGCCCCGCCACTGAAGTGGTCCGGCCTGTTAGCTAAGCAGGTGGCAGGGGAGGCAGGGGGCCCAAGGAGCAGAACAGGCAATCAGAGGGGGCTATGGGTCCCCTGCCCAGGCCAGAGGCCTTTGCCAGAGGCCTCAGACATGGGCAAGGGTGGAGCCGGTGATCGGAGGGTGTAGGGGCAGAGCTGGTGATCAGAGGGGTATGAGGGAGCCCTACCCAGACATAAGGCCTGGGCCAGAGGCCTCAGGCCTGGGCAGGGGCAAGGCCAGAGATCGCAGGGCCTGGGCTCCACAGAGCCAGCAATCTGAGGGGCAGGGGTAAAGTCTGCAATCTCAGGGCCTGGGCAGGGGCAGAGCTGGCAATCGGAAGGGCCTGAGCACTGGTGGAGCCAGCAAAGCAGAGGTCTGGGAATCACCTGCCCAGGTCTGCAGCCTTGGCCAGAAGCTACAGTGGAGCAGGAGGGGAGCTGGCAATCTCAGGGCCTAGGCAGGAGCAAAGCTGGTGATCACAGGGATCTGGAGGTCCCCTGTCCAGGCCTGCATCCTCCGCCAGAGGTTATAGGCCTGGGAAGGGGTAGAGTTGAGATTGGAGGGGCAGGGATGGAGCCGGTGATGGGAGTGAACTACAGAGGAAACACCTTTTCTTACCTCTCATTGGCTAAGCTCCCAGTATGCCACTGGTAATATTCTTAGTAACTTGGGTAATAAGAATCCAAAAAGGCGATCTAAGGTTTTTCCACCACACTCCTGGAGAAAAAAATGAAGGTCCACTGCTGGACGGCTAAGAAATGTCATATCCTGCCCTAGCCAGTTTGGCTCAGTGCATAATGCCTCAGCCTGCCAAGTGCAGGGTCTGGGTTTAATTCTGACCAAGGGCATATACCTAGGTTGCAGGCTCCTCCCTGGCCAGGGCCCAGGTCAGGGCATATGCAGGAGGCAACCAATCAAAGTGCTCCTCTCACTTTGATGTTTCTCTCTGTTTTCCCCTTTTATTCCATATTCTCTAAAAATCAATGGAAACATATCCTCAGGTGAGGATAAAAAAAAAAGAAAGAAATGTCATATCCTATGAAAGACACATCTTGAAAATGCCTAAAGAAAGTTGGCATTTCTTCATGGTGAAGGGACTGGAGTCCGTGTTTATGAAAACACCTTGGTGGCTGCGCTGACTGGCAGTGGCTGCAGCAGTGAGGTGATGGGGCTGGTGGCTTCCCCTGATTAGCCTGGTTGCATCCCACAAAGGGAGGCTAGACTGCAGCTTAGGCCCATTACCCAAGAGAGCAGGAATCAAGCCTTTCAGTAGGACACCTCCTGAGGACTCCCAATATGTGAGAGTGGGCAGGCTGGGCTGATGAACCACCCCTAGTGCACAAATTTTGTGCACCTGGCTCCTAGTCTAATCTAATAAAAGAGTAATATGCTAATTGTGTCACTCTGCTACATCCCAAGCCACATGCATCCGCCAATTAGAGCAACTATATGCAAATTAACCCAACCAAGATGGCTTCTGGCAGGCACAGAGCTAGAGAGCAAACAAGAGGCTTCATTACCGTGGCAGGGACCCCTTCCCTGAAGGGGATATGGCCAGCATGAAAACAGCCTTCAGCCCCTCACCCAGGCTTTCCAGGCACCCCAGCAGGGATCCCTAACCTGAAGGAGATGTGGCCAGTCTGAAAACATCCCCCAGTCCCTCACCCAGGCTGTCAGGCAGCCCAGCAGTTACCCCACCCTGATCCAGGACACCATTCAGGGCAAACCAGCCAGCTCTCTCCCATGCACCAAGCCTCTATCCTATATAATAAAAGGATAATATGCAAATTGACCCTAACAGAAGAACCACTGGGAATGACTGGTCACTATGACACACACTGACCACCCTGGGAAGATGCTCAGTACAGGAGCTGCCCATGGTGGTCAGTGCAGGTTCACAGTGGGAGTTCTGCTCAGCCAAAACCCAGGCTGATGGCTGCCCAGTATAGTGATGGTGGTGGTGGGAGCCTCTCCTGTCTCCTCAGCAGTGCTAAGGATGTCTGACTGCAGCTAAGTCCTTTTCCCCGCTGGCAAGTGGACATCCCCTGAGGGCTCACGGGCTGCCAGAGGGATATCTGACTGCCAGCTTAGGCCTGGTTACATGGGGAGTGGGCCTAAGCCAGCAGGTGGACATTCCCCAAGGGGTCCCAGACTGCGAGAGGGCACAGGCTGGGCTGAGGGACCCCCCTGAGTGCACAAATTTTTGTGCACTGGGCCTCTAGTATCTAAATAAATGTTATTTAGATCATCACTTTCTTCTCCCACTATATTGCCTTTTAATTTTCTTTTTTTTTTAATTTATCTTTATTGTTCAGATTATTACAGTTGTTCCTCTTTTTTCCCCCATAGCTCCCCTCCTCCCAATTCCCACCCCAACCTCTGACCTTGCCCCTCCATTGTCCTCATCCATAGGTGTACAATTATTGTCCAGTCTCTTCACGTATCCCCAACACCCTTAACCCCTGAAAATTGTCAGTCCACTCCCTTTCTATGCCTCTGATTCTATTCTATTCTCAAAGGATACCTTTCAGCATTTCATATAATACTGGTTGAGTGGTGATGAACTCTTTTAGCTTTTTCTTGTCTGTGAAGGTCTTTATCCGACCCTCAATTCTGAATGATAGCTTTGCTGGGTAAAGTAATTTTGGCTGTAGGCTCTTGTTATTCATCACTTTGAATATTTCTTGCCACTCCCTTCTGGCCTGCAAAGTTTCTGTTGAGAAATCAGCTGACAGTCGTATGGGTGCCCCCTTGTAGGTAACTAACTGCTTTTCTCTTGCAGCTTTTAAGATTTTCTCCTTGTCTTTTGCTCTTGGCATTTTAATTATGATATGTCTTGGTGTGGTCCTCTTTCGGTTCCT
>PVJC01019849.1:27500-29781 GCA_004026665.1 Murina feae | reverse complement strand
CTTTCAGTAACCTGAGCATAAAAAGAAAGAAATTAAATGATAGCATTACCCAGTAATCAATGGTATGGTTTTGCTAAGTGGGTGTTTTGGAATAATGGTACTACAAAGGGAAAAAAAGATTGTGCTAAGAGAAAATTAGATAAGACTATCATAGTACACAACTTAGAAAATAAAATTTAGAGATTGGAAAGGAAACAGAAATGTTAAGAGATAACCTATGGACATAGACATAGAGAGGGAAAGGCCTGGGGGGGTTGGATATGAGGTGGAAGGGGTCAATGGGAAAAACACATACAACAAAGGGAACATCTGTGGCCAACCTGCATAGTAGGCTCCGCCATGGGCCACAGAAGCTCCCGCAGACCCAGAGCAGGCCACAAGGTTGGATCCAGGCGGGCAAGCAGCTGCCGATGAGCCTCCAAGGTCGCGTGGGCCCGCGATAGCTCCATTCCCAAGACCCGCTGCAGGACCAGGGGCCTGGCTTCCGCCCCGCCATGCAGCCAGCCGCCACTGCCCGGAACCGACCACCAGCAAATGCACAGGCGGAGGCCAGGCCTCCCCCTGTGCATTCGCCTGCGCGATTGCTCCATTCCCAGCCCCGGCTGCAGAGCTGGGGGCCTGGCTTCCGCCCGCCCTGCAGCCAGCCGCCACTGCCCGGAACTCACCGCCGGCCTCCGCCTGTGAGTTCACCGGCGCCATCGCTCCATTGGACCCAGTGTTTGGGTGGGCTTCCGCCATCTTGGCTGGGCTAATTTGCATACCATTGCTCTGATTGGCTGTTGGGCGTCCCGAAGAAACGGTCAATTTTAATATTTTGCTTTTATAGAGTAGATAGCAATAACAAGAGCAAAGGAAAAGCTATTTTTTGAAGATATAGAACTTCCTGGTTTTTGAATTCTGAAGTTTTGAGATAAAAAGATACTTTAAAAAGTTTTCTTTTTGATTTTTTTTGTATCTGTACTTTGGTAAAATTCCAAAGGAAGACTAATATCTGTTTTTGTTGGCTTTTGTTTCTCATGTATGCTCTTCTCTGTGTTTCTGAATTTGGAAGTGTTGGAGGGTGATCAATTTCCAGAGAACACTAACTAATATTAAAATTCATTTTAAAAGTTTTTGTTATGGTTAATATTTTAAAGTGTTTTTATATTTATACTGTAAAAAATAGATATTGAAATTTAAGTCATATGAAAGCAATCATCCTAAATATCATAACTATCAATTTAATGTTTAGGTAAAGACTCCAAAACTTCTCTAAAGTAACTGCTTTCTAAAATACCTCAAATCTAAAACAAAATTATTATGGTATTGCCATTTTGGATAAAATTGGTTTTAATCTACTGGCTAAAACAATCTATAAAAGCCAACAGTTTGTTGTTTGTAGTTTTATCCAATTCCACTTTGCATTCCTTCAGAGGGTGATTTTATTACCATCTATGCAGTGGGCAGGAGATGGCAGCATTACTTCAGCTGTTCCAAAGGAGCTTCTGCTAATCTCTCCTAAAAAGAGAAGACTGGGAGCTGATGGAGAGTAGAGTTATAGCAGCAGGTGCTGCAGTGTGTGTCTATCAAGCAGGATACATAGGAAACAAATGTGAAATAAAACTGTTTAATGCCTCTGAATGCTGCAGATTTCTACGCATATTTTCCAGTGTAATAGCCCCTTCCCTTGTAAAAATGAAATGGGTCAGATGTTGAGATTTTTATGAGATTTAGAAAGCTGTACATGCCTAACAAAAAACTTGACTCTACAGCTGTAGGATTTTTAATCCCCCGTTTCTCTTTTGATGGAGGAGTGCTTTTCTAAGAACACTAGTCACTCATCTTCCTTATTTCTTGTCTAATTTATTTTTTAAAAATATATTTTTATTGATTTCAAAGAGGAAGGGAGAGGGAGAGAGAGATAGAAACACTAATGATGAGAATCATTGATTGGCTGCCTCCTGCAAGTCCTCTACTGGGGAACAAGCCCACAACCCAGGCAGGTGCCCTTGACCGGAATCGAATCCGGGACCCTTAAGTCTTCAGGCCGAAGCTCTATCCTCTGAGCCAAACCAGTTAGGACTCTTCTCTAATTTCTAAGCAGATTTTAATAATGATTAGTAAAAAGCTGGATCTCAGGTCAATAAAAACATATAATATGCATCTGAACTACTACTATTTGTTTTGTTGCAATGTTAGTGCAGAAGAGAAAAGGTTAGATTGGTAGACACCTGGGCCTCAAGGTCTCAAGGACTCCGCTTCTTTTTAGTATCCCATTTGGCACCTCTCCTTGAGGAGGCAC
>PVJC01019849.1:0-22500 GCA_004026665.1 Murina feae | reverse complement strand
ATATGATTCCCACCTCCCCTTTAGCTACTGTCCTCACTTCTCAATTTCTATTTATAGCAAAACTCCCCAAAAGAGTTCTTTATACTCCGCATCTTAAATCCTGCTTTCAGTTCATCCCCAAACCATTCCAACCAGGTATTCACACACAAAATTCCTCTGAAAGGTCTTTTGTCAAGGTTAATGGTGAATTACATGTTAAATATAAGGGCCCGTTCTCAATCCTTAACTTTATTGACTGCTCAGTAGCATTTGACAATGGATCACTCCCCCATCTGTTAAATACTTCCTTCACTGTCTTCTAGCACACTCTACCCTTCTGTTGTTTGGCTCCTCCTTCTTGGTGTACATTGCTAATTCTTTATCCTGTCTCTCAATTAAATGTTGGAGAACTCAGGTTTTATTCCTGGATCTCTTCTCCATTCCTACCTTCTTAGAGGCCTCATCCATATGTACTAGTATGTGGAGGGCTTCCAAATTTGTCTCTCCATTACAGACCTTTCCCCTGAAATCCAAGTGCATATACCCAACTGCTCACTTGACATCTCTATTTGTGTGTCTAACAGGCTTTCCTTACCAAATGTCTGATCTTTCCTCAGAAAACTTACTCCAGTCCTGATTCCTCCTGGCTGTAGTAAGTGACAACTCTATCCTCTTAATAGTTTAGGTCAAAAACTTGGGAGTCCTTGCATCCTGCTTTTTCTTATACTCACATTCAACTCTGTCAGCAGAGTCTTGTGTTTCTACCTTCACAAGGAAATAGTCAACTTGTGGTGATTTCTCTCCACCTCCATTCTTGTTTCAGTCGCTCTGACCTCCCATTTAGATAACTGCGGTTGCTTTCTAACCAGTGTCCTTGTTGTCACCATTGATTCCCATTAGCCTTTATCCCCAACAGCAGCCACAGTGACCCTTTAAAACTTAAATTAGATCATTTTACTACTCTGCTCAAATTCCCTAATGGATTTCCATCTCACTCAGAGTAAAAGCCATCCTTCCAATCACATACAGGCCCTCCATGATCTGATTCTGCTGCCTCTTTAGATGGAGAATCACTACCATCATCTTTATGAATTTGCATATTAAAGAATTCTGTTTTAAGTTGAATGACTAGAATTTTATCCATTTGCTATAGTTGTTTCTCAAGCTTATTTTGCCATCTGTGGTTATTATGTAAGAGGAAAAGGAGAAAATTTTTTTCATATGTTACAGTCATATGTAAATTTTAGGTGCAGCTTTAAACTTGAGATGAAACACTGGGCTCCTATAGAATTTTTGAAACACTGTATAATAAAAATCTGCAATCTGATATGTCACACATCTCCATTAACCTCTGACATTGAATTTGTTCTTTTCTGATTGTTTTTTCATTGATACAAGTGTTTGGTGAAGAATTAAGGGGCTTTCCTTCACAAATATTTTGTTTGATTTACAGCATCTTGGCTGTGATATTCCTGGTTAGAATATTTTACTGTTGAAATATTTTAAAAAAACATTCATTGAATTCCCAACGGATAATGTGCATCAGTTCTATGTTAAGCTCTTTGTTCATACTTATTATTTCAGCCTCCAAAATGTGTTTTTGCTAACATAATAGTGTGATAAATGCAAAAAGTGTGTGCACAGCTTTAAGACATTTGGAAATGCTTCTACAAGTTGCCTTTATACTGGTCGGCTTACTTTTTCTGTAATGGTATTTATATTCCATACTCTGTGGTCCCACAGGCTTCTGAAAGGTAAGCATGACCATGTGGGCATTCTAGTTGTGAGCTTAAAAACTGCATTGCATGGCAGATTGTCTAATTGAGTTTCTCAACTTCTTCCTTCTTGTGTATGTGGACATCCATTTCACTTGTTTTCCTTTGAATATTTATGTGCATTTTCTTACCTTACAGAACATAAATTTTCCAGTTAACCAAGACTTAAGAAGAAGCTTAATGAATAAGGATATTTGCATAATGTTACAGAAACCTTTTTATCTGATTCAGCTGAGCCCAGCAATCTCATTTACTTTTTTAAAAAGAACTTTTACATTAATTTTTAAAGAATAGTTTTAGGTTCACAGCAAAATTGAGAGGAAGGAACATACCTTCTGCCCAGGAAATGCATAGCCTTTCCCGACCAGGTTGGCACATTTGTTATAATAGTTGAACCTACACTGACACAGCGTCATCACCCAAAGTCCACAGTTTATTTTAGGGTTCACTTTAGTTGTTGTACTGTTTATTTTTTAAAACACCATTTGGGTCCACTGGTGTGGCTCAGTGGTTGAGCATCGGTTTATGAGCCAGGAGGTCATGGTTTGATTTCCAGTCCAGCACATACCAAGGTTGTGGGCTCGATCCCCAGTGTGGGACTTGCAGGAGGCAGCTGATCAATGATTCTCTCTCATCATTGATGTTTCTATCTCTCCTTCTCCCTTCCTCTCAGAAATAAATAAATAAAATATATTAAAAAAAACACCATTTGGGAGAGCATGATATATTTATATATCAAACATTTTATTTTAAGTTAAAAAATATGTACAGGCATTACATTATCAATCTTGTAAAAAATATATTTTTATTGATTTCAGAGAGGAAGGGAGAGGGAGAGAGATATAGAAACATCAGTGATGAGAAAGAGTCATTGCTTGGCTGCCTCCTGCAGGTCTCCTGCTGAGGATGGAGCCTGCAACCTGGGCATGGGCCCTGACCTGGAATCAAACCATGACCTTCTGGTTCATAGTTTGACATTCAATCACTGAGCCATGCCAGCTGGGCTATTATCAATCTTTTGATGTAGGGCTAAAGTGTCCTCAAGACATACTGGTCTGCTGATTAAAGCTCTCCAGTACCTTCCTTCCATAAGCGACATCCAAAACACCTTTACAATTTCCACTTCAATTTATTTAAAATGCAGAAAAATCTTAAATATACTTATGTATGCATACTTCTGTAGTTTTATCACTTAATTTGGCAGAAATCATTTTTCTACTTACCTTTCCAAAGCATTTAACTTAATTTTCACAAAAAATAGCAAATTTTTGTTTTTGCTCTTATGTTTCATAAGTTTACATAACATTTATTAAATTACAAAATTCCAATAACAATTACAACCATCACAATTAGGTTTGGAAATAAACTTATTTCACTTTTGTCAAGCATAAAACTCAAGCGGCAGGAGCAGTATTGTCCAGGCCTTCTCAGATGTGGTCTGCTGTTGAGAGCATTTAGGATGTTGTGGGCTTCGGTTTCCATGCTTAACAGAAGGAATGGAGAGTATGGTGAATTAATCTGGCAAGTCAGTTAATCGAAGGTCATTAAGAGAGGCTCCATTATAAAAAACAATTTAATAATAGCAATAGTAACTGATATTTAACACTGTGTGTCAAACTATATATATAATAGTTCACACTTGGCTCACAAACAGCCTTTGAGGCATGATGTATAATTAGTTTCATTTTACACATGCAGAAGTCAAGGCTTCCAGAGGTTAAGTCGCTTAAGGTCATACAACTTCAAGTTTGCAGATAGAATTCAAACTCAGGTCAGTCTCAGCCCAGAATCTGGGGCCAACTTTTAGCTTCAGAAGCCTAACCCTGACAAACGGGTTCATGCTGTCCCATGTTGGAGACCTCACTTAGTCTGACATTGATCTATGGGACTGGGTCAAGGGCAGAGACTCTGCAAAGCAAGCTATCACCATAACAAATAACTTGCATGTGTGTCCTAGATCAGAGAACAACTCTATAAACCTTTTTAGAATATGATGAAGCATCATGTCATTAATATATCTAAGTCTTAAACCAATGAACAGATTGGGTATTTTGAAGCTAACTTTGCTGAGAATATTAGTTGAGCTAGAGCCCAGGCTTCAAGGAGATAAATAAATTCTTATAGTCATTTCTGGACACTCTATCCTGGGATCCTGAAACCAGGTATTTATCATGCTGTCTCCTTTGTGGTACTTTTCCTTGGTGTGATGAATGTGGCTTCCTGGAAAGGCTGCTTTCCGCCAGCCTCGAGGCAGTCCTTTTAGCTCAAAGAAAAATAAATTGGCTTCAGAAAAAATAAAAAATCCCTGTCAAACTTTTAATCCTTTCTTTTCCATCTTCTTTTTTCCTGACTATGGTGCCATGCATATTGCAGTCTTCAGGGATCCATCATTCACTTCTAGAAGAGTACCAGGTGACTCAGATGTGCACTTTTGAGTGTATTTATATGCTTTGTCACACCCATATTTGTATGTGATAATAAATCACCTTTGGATCAATCACCTAAACTACTGCCCCAGGCTACCTCTGCCCCCACTACCATTTTTTCCCCCCACATAGGAAACCTGGGTAGATCCCTTTGCCAAAATGTCATTTGGTAATAAAATAATTTACCAAGAAGTTTTTTGTTTGTTTGTTTTTGTTTGGGTTTTTTTTTTGTGAGCTATGAAGCCCTTATAGTGATTTATACCTATTTTTTTGTCTTTGCAAATGAATAGTGACATTTAATTTCTTAAAGTATAATTATACCCAAGGAAGTCATTCTATGTATTTGGTGGTTCTAGATTTGTTGAGAGTTTACTTTTGAAACTGCCACATGAAAAAAGTCCCCCCCTCCCGCCAATGATAATTTTGGTCTGAATGTTTTTTAAAAAATCATGCTGTTTAGTTTCTTTTTTGAACTGGTAGATGCAATCAAAATTATCTTGTGAGGTTTTCAGTGCATAAAAACTTGCCACCAGGGAAGTGAGCAACTTTGTTAGAGACTTAAACTTGGTTGGCTGTGTTGTGTCATCAGAAATTAAAGAGCTCTGGCTGCCAGGAAATAAGCAGCTGCCACAAGTAGGTCCACAGGGAACAGGAATGCTGAAATTCCTCTTCTGTCAGGCCTGTGTCTGGGTGTCTGGGAGACAATATTAAACATGAGTTTTATTTCATTTCAACAGTTAGCTTCATGGTGAGAAGAGATTCTATCATTTGCATTTCTGGATTGGAAATAAATTTGAATATTGAGTAGATGGAAAGGTTGGACATGTCTTAAAAGATGGACAAACTCAAATAATTTACTGAGGCCACTGGAATTTGGATAATTTGTGTCTTATAAGAGAAATATTGCTGTTGATGTAGTAGATTGGTGATTCTCAAACTGGTCCCCAGACCAGCAACATCAGTGTCACTTTCATCTTAGAAAGGCAAACTCTCAAGCACCACCCAGGTCTTCTTAAATCAAAAACTCGGGGTGGGTGGATGGAGTCCAGTGCTCCGAGCTTAAACAACGCCTCTATGAGAGTCTGAATACTAATGTTTGGGGATCACCACCGTACACAATTATTTTAGTTGGAAGGAAATTTTGGCATCTTATCTTCAAATCCATCCTTTAATTTGTGAAGATTTGAGGCTTAGAGAACTCGTATGGTTGATCTAAGGTGTTGTTTCAAGTTGCAAGGATCAAAGTCAAACAATAACCATTTAGTTAATGGAAATTTATTGTAGGAATTTGTTTGGTATCACTGATACCAAGTCTTAGATTATCATTCTGTGGACTCTGGCATCCCTCTTTTACTGTTTCTGTTATTTCTTATACCTCTAGTGACCTTTTTCTCACTCTTTTTACCTAATGGCTTCTTCTTACTTAGATCTTTTGTTGCTTCATTACTTTAGCTTAATGCTTTCTCTCTCAATTGGTATTTTTGTTGTTGTTGTTCTTGTTTTTCAGTTTCTGCATTAGTCCATAGCCTGTACCCCACTCTTTCTATTACTTAAGTTCCTAGGGGAGAGGTTCTGGTATGAATTGTGGTAGAGCCCTAGTACCAGACCACCCCTTCCTTCCTCCCTCCCTTCCTTCCTTCCTTCCTTCCTTCCTTCCTTCCTTCCTTCCTTCCTTCCTTCCTTCCTTCCTTCTTCTTCCTACTATTTATACTATTCATTCAGATTTTATCTCTTTCATTATTTTAGATTTTGGAGACAGTGAAAAAAGTAAACAAAATATTCAGGTCTCCACAGCTCTTAAATCCTAGTTAAGAGGATGGACAGAAAATAGACACAGAGTAAATATTTACAGGTCCACGATCTTTTATCTGCAATTCTGAAATTCAAAAAGCTCTTCAAGCTAAAAGGTATTTCCTAACTGAGTTGGCAGCAAAACCTGACCTGACTTGAACTTCTCTGGCAGCAGAACACGACCTGGAGAAAGGTGAAGCTATTTGTAGTCTTTGTTTATCACTCTCCTTATGAATCCCCATGCACTGCATTGAAGAAACACTAATGTGGGAGTACAGGAAGCTGTAGCAGACCCTGATGGGAATATGTCATAAAGCATACATAAAAATTATTTTAAAAAATTGGATTCTGAAACACAACTGGCTCCAAGAGTTTGGGCTAAGGGTTGCAGACTTGTAATGTGGGTTGCTAAGTGCTATGAAGAAAAATTAATTCAGATAAGAAAATAGATAAAAAGGGAAATGCTATATGTTTTATATACACATAACATATAATATTATATATCCTAAACAGAATGACTGTTATGGTTCTCAGCAAGTCTTCAACTCTAGGAGCAGTCACTAAAGTGGAGATGAGGAAATGTAATCACTGGTAGAAAATAAAGGGGCTTTTGCAAACAAATCATTAAAAAAGAATTTAATTTTACAAGTTCTAATTAATTCCCACCTACTAATTCATTAAACACATGGAAAATATTATTAAAATTATGAGCTGATGTAGTAGGACATTAATGCTCCTGTTGCATGTGAAGTCCAAGGTAATAGATTTAAATTATATCCTACAATAAGGACATAAATAAATGTTTAGATAAACGATGGCTAAGTGGATTAATTAGTGACATGGAATAGAGAGTGAGGAGCAAAGGAATATGAATTAGCCTTCTAAGTGTGTGGTCCAACCTAAGCAAATTTGTGGTCTTCTTTTTACATGAAGAATTGGTATATGGAAATCTTCTATGCAATATTAGTCGAGATATCAGTTTTGCCAACTTTAAATTTTGTGGCACAATTTATATGTAAGACTTTTCTCATGTTACACTGCATTCAATATAATTTTCACCTACTAGGAAATATTATTACTAAACTATTAGCAAGATATTTAAAAATATAAGTGGTGTCTGAATCCATTGACTTTCTTTATTATTTTAAGTATATAATTTGTAACAACATTTAATATATGTTGAACTGTGTCATAAGCACATGATAAATGTAGTGAATATCAAAGGATGAGTATTTATCTTGTCATATGTTGGCCTTCAGCTTTTTAATGATTTCTGGCTTTTTTATCTTTACAATTTTCAAATGAAAATTATATCTGGCAAACGATCATGCATGGAGATCTGAGAATGTTGAGTGAAAATCTTCATCTTCCCTTTTGGCATATGATCACACAATCTCTTCTTGGATGTTCTTCTTGGATGTTCGAAGTAATACTCAGCCACCTCTAGTTCTTTTTACCACTTCATTTTTGCTTCATATAGAGTAAAAAATTATATGAGCAGAAATGCCTGGCTGTGCTTTTGAAGTTTCAGAGATTTATCTATTCTTCCAGTCTTTGATTTACACTATTGTATGCACTTTCATCTTTTCTTTTCCAAGTTGTTGCAAAAGTTAGCTTTTGCAATTTTTCTTCCCAATCCAGCGCTTCTAAACCAACTGCTCTCCCGTAGATGCTCTTATTTTGTGAACTTGTTGGAGGTTCTAGTAGGGAATGCAGCTACTTGTATATCCTTGACCGAAGACTGTCCTCTCCTCTGGGGGAAGATCCTCTTTGACCTAGAGTGCCACTTTGCAGCTTGGGGAAGGGACACTCGTGGATCCGTGAGGGAAGAGGGGGACACCTGCCAAGCCAGCCAGATCAGTGGAATCATATCAACCCTGGCCATCAATGGGGTGACAGATGTTGCAGCCAGATTGCCCTCACATCAGACACTCTTATTTTGTATTGTCCATTTAAAATGAGACACCCAGATACAGTCACAATAACTAGCAGTGTTTTTATCAATCTAGAATGTAATGACACTAAAAGTTTCCTAAATCTAGGATGATACAGTTATTGTGCAACCTTTCATATATTTCCTTATTTATTTTTACTCAGTGCTGCTGTCTTTGTCACTTTTCTGGCACCCCACTTTAGCTAGTATGGATCTTAAATTTTTTCATGCTGTCCTACAGATTTATGTTTGGTTCTATGAGTGCTATGCAGAAATCATATTATTATTTACTAGTAAGTTGGTATGTTGATGAGAAGGCTACATACAGAAATAGTCCAAGATAATTGGAAAAACTCTGATTACAATAATTGGAATTTTAAAAGCAGAATTCTCATTCTGTTTTAAATTTTGAGGTGGTAACCCAATTGTTAACCCTACTGGTAACAAGAATCTCATTACTTTGTGCTCTACATTAATTAATTTTAGAAAATGTCAGTCGGGGTTCCTGTTTAAGATACTGAGCCCTGGATAAGCAAGTAGTGTTGATGTATCTAAACTTTTCTGAGAAAAAAATACAATGTCTTGGGAATTGTTTTCTAGAATTGACCATAAGGATGTTAGGGATTCTTTTAAAAAGCAAGAACTGTGGTTAGAAGAGTGAGTTACAGTGTTTATTACAGATCTTGAATGCAGACCTTCAGCTTATGAGGTTAGGAGAGTGATTTATAATGTTGACTATAGGTCAGATTGTCTTTGAGAAAGCTGTGCTTTCAACACCACAGGATTAAAAGGAAAAACTGAAAGAAAAACACTATATTAAAAACAAGCCCTCCTCCCAGCTCCTCTACTCAACCCCCACTCTCCCCAATATCCTGCTTTATAAACCCGGGCAAAATTGATGCTGGTGACTGATCGTCTTTGCCTTCCTGTGTCAACTTCCTTCCCTACTGTTACTTTTCCCAGCCTCTCTGTCTATGCTCATTACTTTTACTCACTCTGGTTCTATATAATTATTAAACTGCTTGGTTCTTGTTTTGTTGTCCTCTCAGAAGGAAATTCCCTGCTACAACCAAAGACAATGGAGGGAATTTCACTTTTCTGGTTTTAGCACCATATTGCTAAGAGAGCTACACTGTCATGAAAAAATTGGTTGGTTATCAGATTTCTAAGACTTCACCCATGGATGGAACCATTATGAAATATCAATAAAGGCAAGAATCCAAGAAACTTCCCAGAGGGAATTATGTTTTTGAGATTAGTAAACTTTTAAATGTATTATGTATGACCCTTTAAAAATGTTGTAACTAATTTCCTGATTATAGAGAGCAATGTGGCCAAAATCACAAGTAAAAAATATAAAAAATAATAGTTTTGAAAAACTGCCATATCAGTATGCACACTAGATGTGGCAATATGTATACTGCATATTTGTCATAAATTAATTTGACATTTATTTTAGATTTAAGTGGTCTTATTTTTTTATTCTATCTTCTCTCTAGAGTTTTCAAATTGGGAAAACTTTATTAATTGCACCTCTAACATAAATAACATAGAAAGTAGAAATTCTAATTCATCTGATATCTTAATAGAAAGAAATTACCAACATAAATGTGTGATATTATTTTCCGTAAAGATTACTCTCTTGGGAAAAAGCTACTGACAATGATAAACTGCTTTGATTTTACTTTTATAGTGGGAAATATAACCAGAAAGACTGTGGAGTCAAGTCCTTAATAAATGTAAAATATTTCTTTGGAGGAATCTAATTATTGACAAATTACAAGAGTCTTCAAATGTGCCCCAGTGCACTTATAGAACTGTAGTTCAGTGAACATGCCTAATGACTTCGTAAACTAAAAGAGCGAAAGGTGAGTGGTTTATCATTGTCAACAACTCCAGCTGAATGAACTTTGAGTCACCTTGAATGTATATATGTTTTTCATTATAATAATTTGCTTTTTAGAAAGCATATCTATGTACATGGGAAATAGACTGTCTTTTACAAAGAGATAACAAAATATTTAAGTGTAGGCCAGTGAAAAATTGGTGTGGATTCTAGATGGTAGAGGGCGTTATAGGAAAGGCCAGTTACTGGAGAGCTGATGTAGCATTTGGAATTATTGCTGAATGTCCCTCTAACAAGTTTTATAGTATCTATGCTTTCCCTAAAGTTTTAAATTTAGACCAGGGACAGAAAATCTGTGGCAATTCAAATGTGGGCTAAATTTCACTTAATCTTTGCTTTACCTATGAGAAATTACCTCATTAAAAGCACTGAATAGGATTAGAATGGAAATGAGTATTTTCCAATCATATGAAAAAGGGTGTAGTGAGGTGAATCTTTGTAGTTAGTCACTGTAAGTCTTTCCCAGCCTTTTAATATAATTAAAATTTATTTATTTGGAACTCTACACATTCTCTCTTCCTAGTTCTAAAAACATCACACCTCTTTCTTAAAAGCAAAAATAAGCCTGACTGGTGTGGCTCAATGTTTGAGTGTCTACCCATGAATCAGGAAGTCACAGTTGGATTCCCAGTTAGGGCACATGCGCGGGTTGTGGTAGGGGGCATGCAGGAGGCAGCTGATCAATGTTTCTTTCTGACTGCTGTTTCTATCTCTCAATCCTCTCCCTTCTTCTCTGAAATCAATAAAAATATATTTTTTAAAAAAGCAACACACATTCACATGGACAGTATGGGAAGATTAAGAAGTGGATCCTATCCCTATGGAGAAATGATCACTTAAAAAAAAAGGAAGCAAACAAAAACAAATCTTCTATAGTTTTGATATTTGATTATGCCAGTTTATTGTACTGATTTCAGTTGTTCCTAAGAAGTTCTCTATGTAGGCTGGCTTGCTCCTTCCATCGCTGACTTAGATCTCAGTTTGGGTGGCATGGCATGAAAGCTTGTAAGAGCAAATGGTGGGGATTGGGGGTGGGCACTGGTGGTGGGAGAAGGAGGTCCAGATATGGGTTAGCCAGAAATTAATATGGTCAAAGTAAATCCTTTAACTTTTATTTCCTAAACCTCCCCTCTTCCTAGTTGTTTCCCCACCCTGGGAAAGGGTCAGTTGTGAGACCAAGTTTAAATAGGGACAAGACAATATAGTCCTGAAATGGGAAACAATGGAAGAGCTCACAGGACTAGTGTGGGAGCTGTCCAGGGTTACGGCGAGAATCAGCGTGTCAGAGACACAGCTGGACCCTTCAAACATTTCTTTAGGAAGCAGGGAAAAAGAGAACAGGCCTAATCTCAACAATTTTCAGCTTGGGTAATAAAGTGGGAACTATGGAGTGTTTGGACTGAAAGGAAAGGAATGTGGATTCCCTTGGAGTTGGAAGAATGTACAATAACTTCAAACGTCAGAAAGACTCTCAATGTTGGTCTACGGTTAGTACTTCTTGCACATCTTACTGCAACCCTGGAAGTCTACCAGAGAATACATATGGGCATTGAATTCTGAAATTCTTCCTTGAGATGAAAGCCTAGATGCTGATTTTTATTAAAAGAGTTACAGTAGATAAATACTGTCACATTTTCCTCCAAATAGCTGAATACTTCTTAAGGTAGCAAGAGACCACTAAGAGAATGGTTTTAAACTCATTTCAAGTTAATTTACACCCACCAAGTGTTACGTCCCTGAGCAACACTGGGCTGAGTGCTGTGGGCTGTGTGTGGGAGATTCAATTGCAAATCCATGCAGAATACAATCAATGTCAAATGGGCTTGGTTCAAAAGACCAGTGTTATGGAAGTTCAGAAAGGAGGAAGAACTACATGGACTTGAGTAATCAAGGGGCCTGCATGTTAAAGGTGTCACGAGGGTATCACTAGGAATATTAGAGTATTCAGAGAGAAGAGACAGGGATGTTTTTATGTCCCTGATGGCAAGGAAGTTATGTTAAAGGAGATGATAAAGAACTTTGGCTAAAACAGGGATAAAAATTATATAGGACTTTGAAAGTCAGTCTGAGGAGTATAAATTTTATGCTGAGGGTGATGGTAAACTGCTGATCTAAGGACTGATGTTTATAGTAAACATCATGTTTATATAAAGCCCTCTTGTTGAGGGCTTTAGGGAGATTATTTGTCCAGCACAAATACAGTTTGGTTTGGAGATTAGCAAAACTGGATTTAGGGAAGACACTGAGGAGAAATGCAGGTGGCTGACCAAGGCCTAGGGAAGGTAAGAAGGGTGAGAGGAGTGAGGTGGTGCTCTCTCTGTGCTGCAGCAGGTATGAAAAGTGAAGGCGGGCCCACAGTTAAGAACTCTCATGGCTGTGGGGACTGCCAATAACAGTGCTCCAACCTAAAGCAAGAAACCAACTTTATGCCTTTCGGAGAAAGAGGTTGAGCGTTTTGACTAGTTTCAATATCGTGGCTATGGATGCTAAGTGGCTGCACTAACTGGCATTCTGGAAAGGTTTTTCTAAGAAAGTAACTCCATGGAACACTGAGGCCTGTGGCCTCTCTGTTGGTTCTATTCCTTCTGACATAGTTTTACTTGCCGAAAGGATGCATGTCAGTGTGCTATTCATCACTTTGGATGAAAGCACTTGGAGCAGGAAGCCAAGGCTATGGCCAGTGCTTCCTGGGTACATGGATCTCAGGGGCCTCAGGTGGTTGCCACACCTTAATTTCTGCAACCTCTCAGCCCCTTGAAGTTCTTTAAAAGCAAATCTCAAAGCCCTAGGAGCTAGTTCAAGAAATTGGTCAGCCTACTGGTCCATTCCTCTTGAGCCTAAACTGAATTATCATGTTATTATTTATCTTCTAAATGTTTTTTATAGGTTGTTTTGCATCAGGTTTGCCTGATATATGAGGAAGCCAAATAACCAGACTGGCAATTGAATAAAGCCTCAAACATGCTCTGATAGGTACAATATAATTTAGAGCTCTGTGGTCAGACTGTATTTCTGACCTCTAGCTCTGCTTATGTAATGGCTGTGTGACATTAAGCAAGTGACTTGACATCTCTGTTTCAGTTCTGCCATCTGTAAGTAAAAATAATAAAAGCACCTAATTTGTAGCAGTATCTCGAAAGCTAATTGAGGTGATATAAGAAAGCTATTTAGAACAATACCTAGCACAAAAGAAGTGCTCAATAAATATCAGCCAGTGTATTCCAGCCTCGATGAAGGGTGCAGTACAATGAAACAGCCTGGGGTCAACTGATTATAGTTAGTACATACATGTACATTTAAGAGATTGATAGCCAGAGTCTACTTCGATGGATCATAATCCGTCCTGATTGGACACTATGTCCCTCTTGATTGATTGGTTACTGTACTCTATGGGTTGTTCATTATTTTTTATATTATCTTGGAATCTAAGTCATTGGTCCTGAAACACTATTGTACATTAGAGTAAGTGGAATTCTTACTAAAAATGCAGTTTCTTGGGCCTGGCCCAGAGAATTTGATTCTGTTACTATGAAGTGAACCCAGAACTATTTTTACAAGCCCTGCAAGTCTGTCCTCTCAGACACTCTGGAGGGTCAGGATGAAGTAACTAGGAAGAAGTAACATTGGAACCAGGGCCTAAAACTCTAGCCCCTTGAAGTGGGGAGGTAGGAGAACAGGATAAATGAGATCATTCTTCTCATAAGGAGCAGTGTGGGCAAGCACAGAAGTTAAGGGAGGGAGGTTCAGAATGGAGTATTGAGGTCAAGGATGGAAGGCAGTGAGCACTGGCAAAGGCTTGGATCATAATGGTGTTGTAAGCCATGGTTTTTAAATTTTATCTTCAACACAATGAGTGGGAAATCATTCAGAATATTCTAAGGATGAGTAGCAGGATCAGATGCACTCACTAGAAGAGTTCTGGTTTTACATAAAGGGAAGAAGGACAGGCAAGGCAGAAGCAGGAGGCCAGCCAGTGGGTTCTGTGGTGAGGACTGCTTGCTTGGTGGCCTGCTAGCTGTCCTCACTCTTGCACTTGGCGCTCTTCCTGGCTCCTTCCCTCACTACTTAACATCTGGAACTCCCTTGGCTCAGACACTCAGGCCTGTTGTCTTTCTTCACCTCAGGTTTGGTCTCCCCTCCTCCAATTTCTGGGAAGACAAGAATAGCAACTGTGCTCAGGCCTCAGCTCTTGACCACACAGGACCTGAGAAAGAGGAAGACGTGGTGGAGGTGACTGGAATGTAAGAAGTGGGAGGTAAGGCGCTAACTGCCTTGTCTATCTCTCTGTGGCTACGAAAGTGGCAGCAAATATAGCAATAGTGTCTCAGGGAGCAGTATACAGTAACTGCTCAGTAAACATTTGCCGAAAGAGTGAAAACTCTGTCTATAAATACCAGAAGGTAATTCTAACTTCTGTGGATACTATGGAATGAGCTTTGATGACCCACCTGTCACTGTTGATTGGGAGTCATCTTAATTCATCCTTTTGAACACACTCTCTTCTCTTTTTTCCCTCCTAATTCTTTGCATCCTTTCTAACAGGAAAGGGAGATATCATTTTTTTATTAGTTAGTCCACCTCGAAATATTGCATTTTAGCTGTACAAACTGTCCTGTTGCTGCTTCTTTGGCTTATTAGGAATTACTTTGCCAAAGCAGAAAAAATACAAATCCTAGAAACCTGTTACTTAGTAAACTCACTCCATAAACCCATCCAGAGTCATTCTCCACAATGGGATTAAAAGAGGAAGAATAGGCAGTAATGAACTGTAGCTTATCAGCTTACCCTTCCCATCTCCCCCTCTGCCAGCACTGTGGTGCAGGATCCCAGGAGGGCAAGAGGTGGAGAAAGGGGCTTAAATAAACATCTAAAACTCTTAAAATTTTCCAAGGGCCATGTTTGAAAACCCTGAAATTAGGCCCCAGAAAACCATTTATTCAATTACTAAAACAGAGTTTTCCTCCACTAGCTGACTGAATGTTTGTTAAAACTGAGTTGTACCCATTGATAATAAGGATTAGCAAGGGTTTTCTATTAAGTGCCAACTGTGTTTTTAATTGTTTAAATTCAAGAAAAGTAGAACTTACTGATAAACTGTGCAGAATTTGAAACAAAGTGCCCTTTTTACTTCTGTAGGAATGTGGATGCTAACCAAATGTGTCCGCATGGTTTCAATTAAGCAGAGGAATGTTAAATGTAAAGCTAAATTGATGAAAATAACTTTCTGACAAACCAATAAATTGGAGCCTAGAACTCACTGCCCATACTGTATGGCAGCCAGGGAAACATTGCTAGATCATCAATTTTTACTTCATTTTTTTGAGTTAGTTTATACTTGAGGAGAAAAAAAGGAATGCTAGGAAAGTAATTTAAATTCTTCCCAGCTATAAACAGAGAATATGCACATTGGATGTGGACCTTATTCCTCACTGTATGCAGTTCAACTGACTGTTTATTCTTTCAGCAATTTCCTCAGCGAAATTTTGGGAAACTTAAGACAATTTTCAGGGAACTCTCATGTCAACATTTTGGCAAATGATCTGGCAAAATGCTAGTCATCGGACTATTTTTCTAAGCTCCTCAGACGACTCCATGGCAAGCCTTATTCTTTAAAAATGATGTTTTAATTTTATTTCCTTCAATTTTTTCAGTCTTCAAGTTGCTGTCATATTGATAAGACAATGTACTAGAAAAATTATGAGTTTGGGAAAAATTCTAAAATTTCTTGCTGAAAACAGAGGATAAAATTACATAGAAATCTAACTGCACATTTTTGCTTATGTCAGAAATTTCCATTTCTAATAGAAATGTACCTCTGAGTAGGGTATTTTTTTATTTTATTTTGGGGGGAATGGCTGGAAATAAACCTTTTAAAGAAGCAAATAAAAAATGGAAGCTGAGGACCTACTCTTTACGTGTGTTCTCCATGTGACACAAAATGGGCGTCCCATGGTGAAACATTGCCCAGGATCCTGGCCCCCCACATCTTGGTCCCCACTGTCCTAGAGGTTCAGATGCCTCATGTGATTCTCTTGCTTAGAAAGAGAGGCCACCCTACATTTGGGACTGGTGCCAGGTGTAGGGTGACCTATCTTGGTTTTCATGGCCCTGTCCCAAACTCAGAGTCCCAGGTGGACTAATTGGATGCATTTCCAGCTAATGACCTATGCCAAACATATTGAGGCTGTAATTTTAACATCGGTGAAGAATCAATTTTATTTAAATTAGATGCTCGCTCAACAAATTTTAGTTGGTGACCATTCAACAAATGTTCTTACTTTGTAAAAATTATTTTTAGGGGCAATATTATAAAACTTACTTTTGTGTTTTTAGATAAAAATTTTAAACTTTTTAAAATGTTTTTCAAGTTAGTATAAAATTTAAAACAAGACATAATTAAATATAGTGCATATTTAATGTGACACTATTTCAAAATTTTATTACATATTTAGTTCGCATCGAGAGGGGACAATAATCTTGTTTGAGAGCAGGCAACACAGGTTTTCCTAAATTTGTCTTTATTTGTCTCTAATGGTTCTGACTTCATACAAATGATCCATTGATATTGCTACTATAGTTCCCATTAGCTGCTGTATTGAAGATGAGTGGTGGTGCTGCATTGATCGATCAAGAACTAATAGCATCTTCTATGTAAGAATAACTGTCCCTCCAAGCCAGTGTCATCCACATGTTTGATTAGCTTGAACTTGTAAGGTATTCATTCAAGTTATGATAAAATTGTTAGACACTTGAGTTACGTGATAAGCCACTGGACGTCTCCTTCCTAGTTGAATTGATCTGAACATATTCATAGTGTATCCTTTGCTCAGCCTTGGGATGCAAAAATAAAGGATATCACATGGTCTCTGCCCTCAGGTAGTTACAGGAGAGATAATAGTAATGCATCAATTGATAAATGTATTTCAGTCAGGTGCAACTATGAATCCATTTAATGTGGTCTTCCTTAAGTTTCTCATTCTTTCAATTTATTAAATGCCATCTGTATGTCAGACAATATGAGAGGTCTTAGAAGTAGATAAAACATGGTCTCTGACCTTTATTTCTACAAATTTATGCTGAAAGACTTTATCAACTGTTTTGCTGCAATCCTGATCTACTATGCCAGCTGACAGGATAGTTTTATCTATGTGATTTAAAAAAATTCTGACAGGCATAGCTTGTAGAGAGCAAGCTTCACTATCAAATTCAGGATGATATTTGAAGCTTTCTGATGCACTGGCTTCTTACTCACATACTCCTCGGACTTTACCATCCTTTTTGGTTATATGACCCACACTGGGGATTGAGCCCTTAACCCAGGCACATGCCCTGACCAGGATATCAAACCATGACCTCTTGGTTCATAGGTCAACGCTCAACTACTGAGTCACACGGCTTGGGCATAAATCTACCATGCTCTTAATGCATATTTTATTGAGCCTCCTTAGTTTTTTTCTCACCATTTGGTATTTGTCTTACATAAATATTATAGTGATAATAGGTATATCTATAAAACCAAAGATAGTTCTGATCACCAATGTTTGAAAGGTGTTGTGTAAACATTTGTATATATTTCTCTTTCTATCTCCATGTCTATATCTATATCTCTGTCTCTATCTATCTCCATACAAATGCTTACCTAAGTAGTATATAAAGTCTGATGTAATATATAAAGACTAGAGGCCCGGTGCACGGATTCATGCACTGGTGGGGTCCCTCTGCCTGGCATGTGGAGGTGTTGCAGAAAGACCACAAAAACTAAGCGATGCTTTGAAGAGGTGGAGAAATCACAGCTTTATTACACGCGCGGACTCCGGGATTAATCCAAATCAGAGTGGGGGTAGCACTCGAGAACCTTGCTTTATAGGTGCCCCTCAAGTTCATTGATTTGCAAATACACTCCCTTCCCCCAAGGCCCTGAAGGGAGAACTCCCCTCATCCACCCTTCCCCCAGATACAGGGCTCAAAAACAAGGCTCCCTCGCCCCACCTACCAGGGGACAGGGCTTTGTTTGGTTTAATGGCCTTGCAGAACCAGCCTTCCTCCTCAGAGGTGGGGCCAAAACCAGCTCTCTGACATTCCCCGAGGGGTCCCATATTTCGAGAGGGTGGTTCTCAGGTGATGCACCCTGGAATCAGGCTCCCTCCTCTCTGATTCTGGGTGCATCACCCAAGAACTACAGTTGCCAAGTCACAGCAGCTCAGAAGCTCTTGCGTTGAGGTCTGCCCCCTAGTAATCAGTGCATGTCATAGCTACTGGTCAGAGCTTCTGCCCCTTGGTGGTCATTGTGCATCGTAGCTACTGGTTGGACAGTCAAACGGTCAGATGGTCGCTTGGGCATGCAAACACACACATGCACACACACACATATACATAAAATAAAGAAATGCTAAATCTGAATTTGAGACTCAAGGTGATTTTGTTCAGTTAGTAGCACCAGAGAAACATTTGAAAATATTATAATAGGTTAAAAAATGGGAGAGGGATTCCAATAGAATGGCAGTTCCAGAGATGTAGTGAGAAATCAATAGGGTCTTTGGGACAGTCTTTAGGAAATGCTTTTGCATACAGTGACTTCTTTTTTTTTGGGGGCTATAACAGGGGCATTTTGTTAATAGAGCAATTTATGCTAAATCCCGTACTGAGCCCAGGAAAACTGGCCTTTTGCTTTCATGTTATATTTCTCTCATCCTTCGAAGCCCAAGGTTTGAAAACTCTCTAAAAGCAGGATTCAATAAGTACACAGGCTTGCTAGGAATATTTAGCCACTTGGTCTTGTGACTGTGGCAAATCACTCACTTGAGCAGAACCCTAGAGGGCTTTTATTTCCCGTTATGGGAAATACAATCCGGGTGAGATGAAGAATGTTCTTTAAAAGGAACTGTTTGTGGGTCACTTCAAAGTTACCCATGCTTACCTAGGGCTCTCTCCTTGAGGAAACCTTGTTAGCATCAGCATCCATGTTTCTGTTTTTAGTTTAGAATGCGCATTTCTCCTCCCCCCTCCTGCCTCCCTGCTCCCTTCCTGTTTTTCTGGTAGCTTTGCAGACTCAAAGGGCCTCTCTCAGGACTCAGTGTAGAGGCCTGGGATGTGATGCCAAACAACCAGTCGTGATTTAGAACAACCGAGCCCCCTGGAGGTACTTTTCTGCTTCGCCAGCAGTTTGATAACCAAGGACCATAAAGTTTGAATGGTGATTCCAATTCCCTGTAGACTGTTTGGTTCACAACTTAGTTTTTACATGATTTTATAAAGAACAACACTGGCTTCTGCCTTTTAAAAAAGTAATTTCTGATTTTTTAGAAATGTTGAATCATGATATTTTCAAAATCATGATTTTGAAAATCATGGTGGAGGAAAATTGATAGTATTCTTATATATAAATTCCTTTTTAGAATGGCCTTTCTTTACTTATTGCTTACAGTAACAAATAATCAACTCAAATAAGTTATTTGGATGTACGTATCCATTACACAAAACCTGTGTAAGGACTCTGCATTCTTGTGATGTAGAGTGAGAATATCTTTCCTCATGCAAAAAACGGGTTTATTTTTATTTTAAAAAATGTAACAAATATCCCCTGGGAATTGGCTACATGCCTTGTCCTGTGCGAAATACTGGAGGGGAGAGAAAACAGTTCCTGTTGTCACAAAGCCCCTGGTCTAGAATAGCTCTCTCCAGGAGGGCATGACACTGGTTTACTGTGCTTATTGGGCTTGTATCAAATATTATAACAAAAAAGGACAGTAATTTTCAAAGTATGTTTTTAGTGCAGTTATTGCTTAAACTGCAGACCATTACTAAGGCAATACTCAAGAAATGTTTTGCAAGTCAACTAGGTTTGGAAAATACATGATCAGGCAAAATCCTCCAGGAGGAGGGATGGTGTGCAGCCCTCAAACTTACTTGGGGTTAGGACTCTTTTCCTTCATCACCTCCAGGGGAAGGTTTCCTGTGCAACAAAATTTAAAATATATATATTTTTATTAATTTCAGAGAGGAAAGGAGAGGGAAAAAGAGAGAAACATCAGTGACAAGAGAGAATCATTGATTGGCTGCCTCCTGCATGCCTCACACTGGGGATCGGGCCCACAACTCAGGCATGTGCCCTAACTGGTAATCGAACTGTGACCTCCTGGTTCATAGGTTGATGCTCAACCACTAACCACACCGGTCAGGCTTGCAACACAATTTTAAACAAGTACTGTATTAACTTTTAATAATTTAAAACTTTATTTGGAGAAAGCTTGCTGGGCTACGAAGTTCCAAGGTGACAGTTCTCATGGGCCTGAAAGATCCCATATGACAGTTTGCCTTCCCTCTTGGGGAGCCCCTGGAGCCTGTAAACACTGTACCTGCCATGCTAGGGCCCAGAAAATTCCAGCACCTGTCCTGCCTTCTTTCCTCAGCCTTCCCACAGTCCTCTGCTGAGGAGAGAGAATTGTGGAAGGAGTAGTGCGGGAGGCGGGGAGGAGTAGCATATGTGCTGGCTATATGGCAAATCTCTTGGCTTGATTTGAAGAGCAGCTGGCATCCCCACCATGAATCTCCTGGGAGATAATTCAGTTTCATGGCACTTTCATAAACCTGAGCATTTGTTTTACCAAGTGAAACATTTTCTTGAGGCTTTGTGGGTACACCGGGATGGCTGAGGCAGCTGTAAGGGAAGTGGCCAAGACATTCCAGGCACCAGCCCAAGCCTCTTGGATGTCCCCTGGACTCAGATGACCATTTTAGGGAAGATTTCTAATAGTGCTTTTTAGGTCTCAACGTGCTTTCACATAGTTCATTGCATTTGATCCTTCTATCAATCCCCTGAATTAGTATGGCACAGATCCTCCCCACTTTAAAGGTGAGCAATCTAGGTGTAGAGACTAAAGGATTTGTCTAGAGTTGCATGCCAAGAAAGTAACCAAATCAGCATCAGGACACAGAGCTTCTTAGAATCACCTGGGGATTTAGTAGGTTCATGGTATGGCCAGATAGATACTCTGTAGTCTTAACAAACTTCCAGGTGATTATTATATATTGCTGGTTTCTGCTAGACCATATGATGATAGCAAGGTTATAGACTGAATTGCCTTACATAAATAAAAATTAATTAAAAATGTATGGGCAATTTATTTCTCAAAAACCGTCTTACAAAGTGTCACCTAAGTAACTGTAAGACACATGATGACACTAGATGCATCTCTGTGGTAATGAAGCTATGCTGCTCAGACTCTTTCAGCCAAATCTGCCATTTCTTTGACCAAGGAAACTCCAGTCCTATGCCCTTCATCGAGTCCTCTCTTTCCCATTTCCCATTTTTATTCACATCTATCCATCTATCCCCCATGTTTTAATAGCTCATCCTGTCCCTTCTGCTTATTTTGATCCATTTAATTCTTCAAAATTCAAAATATATTTTTACCAAGAATTTTCTCCAGTTGCATCAAACCATCTCCATCCATATCTCAGGGCCTCAATTAATGAACATATGAAAATACAATATCTATTTACTTTTTAAAAGTCTATAATATATTCTGCATAACCACACATTTGAATAGAGTAACATTTACTATAAGGAAATAATTGATTTAAACTGTAATACTCTTGTGGATAAACTTTGCCAGGTAGAGAAGTATGCCAAACTTATATATTGATTTGGTAGAATGAGTGAGGAGTACTATGTTACAGATAACAATGTGAGGTCATGGTTTCTAGCTGGCTTCTGGAATCACACAGACTTGAGTTGACTCCCAGAAATTCTATCTATGTGATCCTGGCAATTAAACCTCTTCTATACAATGGGAATAAATTTTACTAATTATCTTTTAAGAATGTATGTTTGATAAATGTTACAGCAACATTTTCTGTTTGTATATAGAATAATTGATGCATGCCTGCTATTGTCAAAATATAGCATGGTGAATCTCACTTTAGCATCAATTTCATGAAATTGCACATAAGGACAAGGTGCTGAATGAATAGATTAATAATTAATTAACAAATGTATACACTTGAAGGCTACAATATATGATCCTGAAGTATTGGCTTTCTAAAGCTATAAGATTTGTTTCCTAATTTAAAAAGTTAAGATTATTATGTACTAATATCCCAGTGCATGAAATTTGTGCATAGGGCGGAGGGTGGGGGGATAAGTTGCCTCAGCCCAGTCTGCACCCTCTCCAATTGGGGACCCCTTGGGGGATGTCTGACTGCTAGTTTAGGTCCAATCCCTGTGAGCCTAAACCAGCAGTCAGACATCTCTCTCGCAATCTGGGACTGCTGGCTCCTAACCACTCACCAGCCTGCCTGCCTGATTGCCCCTAACCTCTCTGCCTGCCTGCCTAATCATCCCTAACTGCCCTCCTCTGCTGGCCTGATCTCGCCCCCAACTGCTCTCCCCTGCTGGCCTGATTGCCCCTAAAACTGCCTCTGCCTTAGCCCCCACCACTATGGTTTTATCTGGAAGGAAATTGGATGTCTGGAAGATGTCCAGTCAACCTGGTCTAATTAGCATATTACCCTTTTATTAGTATAGATATTTACAAAGCCTCAAATAGAATTCTTGTGCTTTAATAAATATACATATCTACATTTATAGATATGTATATATATAAACATTTATATGTTTGAACCTTCCACTGGAAGGTTCTGGTTAAAAATATTCAAAGCAGCCCTATCTGGTTTGGCTCAGTGGATAGA